>OVBI01002571.1:0-18817 GCA_900406495.1 Sisymbrium altissimum | reverse complement strand
ATAAGAGAGAGCTCCAGCGATATCCACAGCGATGCGTAGACGCATTCCCCATATCATAGTATAATCATCAGACTCTTCATGCATATGCTTGAAAAGGTTTCCGTTGAGGATAAACTCGTAAACGAGAATAGGAACTTCTGTCTCAAGACAACATCCCAACAGTTTCACGACGTGTCTGTGGTTGATCTGAGAGAGAATTACCACCTCGTTGATGAACTCTTGTAGTTTGTCTTCATCGATAACTTTGGATTTCTTGACTGCCACGGTTCTACCATCTACGAGCATACCTTTGTACACAGTGCCTTGACCTCCCTCTCCAAGAACCCTGTTTTGGCTAAAGCTTTCGGTGGCCTTCTCCAACTCTCTTGAGCTGAAGATTTTAGTCTTTTCAACATTGCCGCGGCTTGAGTCTAATTCTTGCTGCAGAAGCAATCCCCCATTACGTTTGAAGAATTTATTCTTCCGCTTTGTCATCCTTCTCTTTATTAGAAACTTTCTCAACCACCATACTCCACCAACTAGGGCTAAGGCACCAAAACATGCACCGACCCCTGCAAACGGCACAAGAATATGATTGCTTATATAAGCTTCAGATTCAGCGAAGGAACTTAGAAGAAGAAACTCAGTGATTTTACCTATGAGTGCTGCTTTTCTCTTATCGCCCACGCACTTATAGCTTCCTTGAGTATTCACACAAATGTTTCTTTCTCCACAATAGTTTTGTTTGGTCTTGCATTCATTAATGTCTGGATTTAAAAAGGTCATGAAAATTTTAACTCTTGAAAGCTATTTGTAACACTCAAAAGGATGCGCTTGCACACACAGACACACGCACACCCACACACACAACAACAACGAGAAACAAAAAAAAAAGGAGAGAATAAGGAAGGAACATATACTGACCCTTGCATCCGTCCGGTTTATATGCGTTTCCTGTGTAACCAACTTTGCAAACACAACGCGCATAAGCAATCTCAGCAATGGTGCTTGTTTCGCAGATACACTTCTTTTCGGGACCAATCAAGTTAGTAGTATTGTCGTCGACTAGTCTGTTGTCACAGGACATGGAGCTCAGGAACGAAGGTTTCTTCGTCTGGATTACCCACCTTAAAGTAACCGAAGCATATCCCTTAGCAAATATCTCTCGTGGTTTTGTCGCATTTGACGACATGTACACTTCATCTGTCAAGAAGGCGACTGTACAATTTTCTTCTCTTGTTGTTGTTGAGTTTCCATCGTTGTTCTCTATTCTGATACCAATAGCTTGTTGAGGCTCAGTTAGTCCAACCTCACAACATCTGTTACCATCGCATTTATTTACTTCTGGTTTGTATTCTATACAATCCATGTTATTATATGACAGACGGTTGCGCGAGCACCCCTTTTTGTCTAGAAAAGGGATACTATTGCTAGACTGGTCTTTGCTACTACTTCTATTGCAAGTCAACTCGCATCCCACCATGTTTTGCTCTATATGAGTCAACACCGTCAAGGACACTTTGGCGTTGCAACCAACCGCTATGAGGCTGTTTACAGCGTCAATAAAAAAAGGACTACCCGTGATATTCATTAAATATTCCCCAAACTCTTTTCCACCGCTGACACATCCGGCAGATGTTATCGGGAGTTTAACACGAACTGACCCAAATGTTAGATAATAAACTGGCCAAATTGATTTAGAAGTAGAATACTTAATTCCAACTGGAAGAGAGATATTCACAACTTCTCTTTTTGCGCCATCTACAGTGAGGAAAGGGGCTTGTGTTCCGGAAGAAGTGGTATTACATTGGATTTCGTAAGACTCCTCCAGGTAGCAATTCTCTCCGATTCCAAAAGGGTATGGTATCGCCACACCTCCACAATGCGTTTGACAAGCAGCGACATCTTCAGAATAAAGGATCAGCAAAAGTAGCACCTTCAAGAGAGTCAAGAAGATAGAGCAATTTGTATTCTCGTAGCTCATGTTTCTTTGATCTTCCTAGAGTAGAGGGATACTGTAAATGCATAATTTAGATATAATAGGATCGTGGGTTCTCATCATTTAAACAAAGAAAAATAATTTAAAAAATAAGAGGAGATTTTGTCCTACGCTCGATCTGTCGGAAATGCAAATTCCACATGTGATTTAATTATTCAAATTCACCTAAAGAAGTAAAGATCGTACGAGGCTGATTCAATTGTTCAAATTGTCCTAAAGATCGTACGAGGGTGTGTTTATACTCTTGTTTGTTTTTTCTGTTATTTTTTGAAAACATTTTGTTATTTTTGTGTGTGAACAATTCTTATAAATGGCAGGGAATTTCCGGAGGAACCATCTCAATAGACTATTCGTGATTTCTAAAAGAAGAGATATATTTATAAGCCAGAATTTAAACTACGAAAAATAAAATATAAGTTAAACATAGTAAATATATCTCTTAAATTGATAAATAAGTCCAAATTAGTTTAGAAAGCTAGTCAATCTCCAAAAATTCTTTAATCAAATCCAATCCAGTAAAGTTAAACAATCTGTCTCAAAGCAGACCAAGAGAATCATCTCCTCACGTAGGTTGGTCATAACCCAAAAGCACACTACTTTAGTTTTAATTACAAATTAGGTAGTATTCCGCACTCGTGCAGAGTAAGATATTTATATAAATATTTTATTATCTATAATTTCTCAAATCATATAATATAACATTAAACATAATTTATATAAATGACTATAAATTTTTTTAATGAATATTATTGAATCAGCTTATTAAAATGATTTAACATAATTAATCAACTTTTATCGTTGTATAATTTTTTCATTTTATATAAATAAGTTATTATATACTTATTCCAAAAATAAATAATAATAATGATAATAAATTAAATTTCTTTTTTAGTTAGAAAATTTGATTTTTAAATTTATTAACATTAAAATTAGATATTTCAGAAAATTTTAACAAAAAAATCTTGATTTAAGGTTAAAAAGAAAACATGCCCTAACGCCGCATTTTTTCTCTGACACAGTAATCGAGATTCAGCATTTATTTTCCGTTTCCGACGCCGGTGTAGACAGAGCTCTCCGGCGTTCCTCCCTCCTCCCCCATAAATTCCTCCTTTGGCTTATCTCCCTCCTTTTTATTTCATCTTCTACATCTTCTCTCATGTCCTCACTGCAAGTATCAATGGCTGAGAAGCTGTGTGTGGTTCAGCCTTCACCGGACCTGCTGCTATCATTGCTCGTTGGTGGTTCGATCTTTGCTGAATCTTATTTCCCGGTTATATTCCAAAGAGTCCTTACGACTTACAGTTACCACCGGCTTAGTCCCGAGCAAACTATTCATATCGACAACAAAAAGCCCTCGGTCTGTGCACCTGTAGTACCGGTGTCCTCGACTCATACATAGTGAAAGTACTACTCACTCTCATCCAGATCTCACCACCTCTGCTTCGATCTTCTTTGGTGGCCCTGTCGTCGTTTACTCTCTAGCCACCGATTTCGTCAGAGCTTCATCCACTGAACTACCATTCAAGTTCACTGTTCATTTCAGATCTCTTTCACAACCACCTCTCGCATCACATCCTGTTGCTGTTCTCTCCTCCTGTTTCCGAAGATCCACTGCCGGTCCAATTGTCGATGCACCTAGACTCACGCCGAGGAAAGACCTAGCTGCTTCTCCTGACGAAGCCATGACGGTCGGTGTTGGATCAACCAGACCAACTGGATGGACATATGTCTGTACTTGGGCTTGGTTTACATTTTTTTAACAATCTATAGTCCAATGGACAGCCCACTAAGGTTTAGGCTAGACCTAATCCAGCAACTCTCTCCCTCACGGAACAAGCCCTTTTATTCCCACCAAGTTCTTTTATCTGCTCACAAATCCCTTCGAGGAGATAGAGTTTATTCTCCGTGGGACCTCAAATCAGAACATCAACTTATTATTCGTCCGGGAGTTAGAGGTAACCGATTCAAATTTTCCAGCGACAATCCTCCTCCGTTTCGCCCACTATTGACAGTGTTCAAACCCGTTCTCAAGCCCATTCGGTTGGGTGTATCAACGTTGATTTACTTTTCAACTATCTACTGCTCTTTCAAGAAAATGCTTTTGGGTTATGGATGAAGTTTCTCTACGAGTTCTTTATGCTGCTGAGCTTATCTCGTATCTCGCCCCTTAATGCTGCTATCTTTCAAATTTTTCCTTTTGTCCTTTCATTGTTTTCCGTTGAGTATGTCTCCCATTGTATCCATCTAAGTTGTTAGACTTTTAATTTTAATATAATCTGCTGTTCAAAAAAAAAGGTTGAAAAAACATTAAAAATAAGATAATTTCATTTAAATCCGCTCCAAACAAATATATATCATTCATATTCAAAGTGACATCAGATTTCGTAAGACTTCTCCTGCAGGTAACAATTCTCTCCGATTCCAAAAGGGGATGATCGCCACAGCTCCACATTTGACAAGCAAGCGACATCTTCAGAATAAAGGATCAATATTTTATTCTCGTTGCTCATGTTTCTTCGATCTTGCTAGAGTAGACGGATACTGTATAGGCATCCCCTAATCTATAATTGAGAAGTAAATTGATGACATATCTTTACCAAATTCATTATCCTTTAAAAAAGATGACATTGCATAATTAAAATTATGATATAGCATTTAAAAAATTATGACATGGCTATTGTGACATTAATAATTTTTTTTAAGAGATATGTTACCATATATTATTACATTTTGTTGATCACTAAATTTTATTTTTGATACTTTATTATAATGATGTATGTATATAATATAATATTCAAATATTTCTAAAGAATATATTATCTCTTAATATTTATATGTATATTTATTCTCACATAAATATCTAACTAAAAATTTGAATTACATCTTATACAAAAAAATGTATATAAAATTAAATTCAATACATATGTTTATATAATCTAATTGATTAATATAAATCATTTAAATAATATTCCAAACTTACCAAATTATAAGGTAACTAATAAAACATGATAAATTTTTCAACATTTATTAATTAGTAAATTTGATCAATCAAGCAACATCTTTTTGTCAGTTCCAAAAAAAAGAAATATAAAATCTAAATCATATTTAATTGACCCACAGACACGTACGTGGAATCTACCGTTATTGGAAGCGGTCATTGTTCCTGAGGACGCAGCAATAATCACAGGCAAATGCCAATTAAACGCTCAATTAGACATGATCAGTTGGGATGGCATTTCACAAAGGCTGGAACATACACAGTTAAATCGGGATATAAAGTGGAATTGATGTATCCGGATTCCGATCATTTACCCAGATACTATGGTCCGGATGTCAAACGTGTATTGGCTTTTGCTTGGAAGATAAAATGTCCACCAAAGATCACTTTATTTAGCAAATTCTTTCAGGATGCATTGCAGTTAATAAAAGTTTAAAGGAATCGTGGAATTAATTGTGATATACAGTGTGCACGTTGTGGGATAGAGGAAGAATCAGTAAACCATGTGTTTTTTGAATGTCCCTCTGCGGTTCAAACGTGGGCAATATCACAAATCCCCTCGAATCCACAAATCTTTCCCAGGGTATCACTTTACACAAATATGGATTATTTATTTTGGAGACTTCCACAACAGATCCCAGATAATTATTATCCTTGGCTTTTATGGTATATTTGGAAAAGTCGAAATGACAAAATCTATAAAAATAGAGATTGGACACCACAGAATATTTTGCAGCTAGTAATAACCGAAGGTAGAATGTGGGAAGAAGCGCAAATAACAGAAGAAAGAATAGGTTCACGTGTAATCTCCACCCTAAATGATTCTTTAGGAAAGTAGGGTTGGTGGTGCTACGTAGATGGTGCCTGGAAGGATTTAAATTCTTTCTTAGGCAATGGCTAGTTTTGTAGTAAACAAAAGAACCTCAGAAATTCTGATGGGAACAAGAAATCTCGACTATAGTCTTTCATCTTTACATGCAGAATGTGAGGCATTACTTTGGGCCATGTAATGTGTGTACGGCTTCCAGAGGCAAGTGACTTTTGCAACAGACTGTTCTGATCTGGTGAAGATGGTGTCTAACCCAAATGAGTGGTCAGCTTTTTCACAATACTTGGAGGCATTTGAGGAATGAAAAAGTCGTTATGAAGTATTCTCATTGAAACTCATTCCACGCGCACAAAATCAAAAGGCGGATAAATTAGCATGTAGTGCTCGAGTCCACCCAACAGCAATGACGTATATTGATGCAATTCCACCTGTTTAGATTGATCATCTTCCTTAAATTTTTTTTTTATTCAAAAGTTTGTTGTCAAAAAAAAAATCATATTTCTAATATTTTTTAAACAAATTCAAAATTTTATAAGAACAAAATTTGGAGAAAAGGCAACAAAGAATAAACAGATCAAGTAATCATTGACTTCAAGAAAAAAATATTAAAGATTTCTTTATTATTTCATTTTGAGTTTAACTAAACATAAAATTCAATAAATATATTCAAAAATATGAGGAAACATAAATAGTTAAAAAAAATTATAAATGTTTTTGCCTGACATATTTAATTTAATAAAATCGTTAAAATCTAATCTAATACATAGTTTAAAATATGTAAAAATGGTATATAAGTTAATAAAAATATGTGAATTTGTTAAAAGAAAATAATAGGGAACAACTATAAAAATTATGAAAATAGTAAAATCATTCTTAAATTTAGTATGTATAAGAAATTATTAATTGGAAGATAAAAATAAATATTTTTATCTATCATTTATCGACCAACAGTAAAGATCTATATATAAAACAATGGTAACACTCGCCCCCCCCCCAATGAAAATTTTGAAGGTTTTAATGATATCTTAAACCTTAAACTATGTGTTTTTATTCAAAATCATTTTGTACTTTTATATTTTATATTAATGTGTTGTTTTTCTTCTACAAAACAATTTTTTTATCCGCTTTTATCCGTGCATGGCACGAGAATTTCCCAGTAATTTAGATATATTAGGTTGGGTGTTCAAAAAAAGAAAGAAAGATATAATTGGTTCATGGGTTTTCATTATTTAAATTAAAAATAAGGGAGACAGTGAGGAGATGTTGTCCTATAATTACTTCTTGATCTGTCGGAAATACAAATTCTACATGTAATTCAATTATTCAAATTGACCTAAAGAAGTAAAGATCGTACGAGGGTGCTTCAATTATTCAAATTGTCCTAAAAATTGTACGAGGGTATGTGTTTATACTTCTGTTTGTTTTTTTCTATGTTATTTCTTAAAAAGACTTCTTGTTGTACTTTATATATTCCATATTAATATATCATTTTGGTTTTAGGTACCAATTTAACAAATATAACAAAAAAAAAACCAAAATAATTGAAATGAGTTTTATACATTCTCAGTACTTCTAAATTGATATGCAATTCTATACTACTTTAAATAATTTTGAAATAATATGATAAAACTGAAAAAAAAACAGTTACTAATTGAGCCTGTGTTTTTTTTTGTAGATATTTTTCCATTATAACTATTTAATTATTTATTTGATGAAAATATCTTTTTCATTTATGTTTTTCAATTATATTTATTTCATTTCATACAACATCTTTTTCTTTGTACGTTTAAAATTTATAATATTCTCAAATTACAATTTTGTAAATATTTTTATTCTAGTTTAAAAAAAATTATTTAAATTAGTGCAGAATCACATACCAATTGAACTAGTGAGAAAGTATAAAATTCATTTCAAAATGATTGTAAATAACATAGAGTTTCACCAAAATATGTTAATTCAAAGGTAAAAGATAAATATAAATTAGTTAAAGTCCGAAATCTTACCTATGTTCAAAAATTAATAATATATATGTAATAAAAACCAAAAACACATCAAACAACTTTTTTTTAATAACTTCTCTTTGTTTATATATTTTTGTTTATAACAATTTATTTCATTAAATGTAGCATTATTAACACTTTTGTATTTTGAGAACTGTATATATTTAAACTGATATTTATATAGATGGAAAGTTTTGTTAATTAGTTATATTAGGTGATTGTCTGCACTACGTTGATATAATATAAACTAAATTAATATCATTTAAATCTATATATATGGTTGACTGAAATTTTAAGTTTAGAATATTATTAATTTAGAAATTATGTAAGTAGTAGAAAAAAAGAAAAATTAAGTCATAAATATCCTTTTTTTTTTTGCTTTACACCAAATGCCCCATTGATTTGAAACACTGTTGATTAATCATAAAATAGATCCATAATACTGTTCATCCCGAATAAAAATATTTATATAGAATATTACTGTGTTAACATTAATAATGAAGTAACAATGATAGCATGCTAACAATGATAGTGTGTTAACATTATATGTTAATTCAGTTATTAGATCATATATACTTTACAAATTGACATAATTAATATGTTATATAAAATGTTAATTTCCTAATAATAATATTCGATAATTATAATATATTACCAATAATATTGATTAAGTTATCATATCATACATAATTTATAACATAATTATTAATGTTATGTTGAATGTTACCATAATAACAGTGATATTATATTAACAATGATACTTGTAACATACTAGCATTGATAACGAGATAACAATGATAGTGGTGAATACTTACGTATTAATTCGATTATCATATCATATATAATTATTAATGTTATTATAGAATGTTAGTATGATAATATTGATAGCGTACTAACAATAATAGTTGTGCCATACTAACACTGATATCTTATTCTTCTATTTCTCTCACTCTCTCTCTTTTTATGTGTGCTTCTCCTTTTTCTTCTCTCTCCGGTGGATTTCTGCTTCTCTCTTTCTTTCAAACTTATTATATTTCTATTTTTCTACATGTTTTTTCTTCGAGATGTTTGCAGTTAAAGTCACTTTATAAGAGTTTCTAACACAAAAAGTAAATTTCGGGGGAGTGGTAACTTTTAACAAGGGAAAATTCTAAAAAAACCCCACGTATGAGTAACTAGAAACCAGTTAGAGTTTTTGTTTGTGGTTACGTTCTAATTGAATTAAGGCCCTTCATTTTTTTTAATTATAAAAAGTCGAAAGGTCGCGTCCGTGGCAAAGATATTTCTCCTCTGATTCCTGTGCTTCTTCGAACGTAACCTAATTTCTGTCGCCGAAGGCACCGCACTGTTTATCTCCATTCATATCGGCCGATTTGAGTTCCAATTAACCGGAATAGAAGAGATGGAAGGTAATTGTTCTTTGTTTTGACAACAACCTATTCTGCATTGAATTTCTGTAATGTTTCGATTAACTGAGTTTTATAATTTTCATGTTTTTTTTTTTTTACTGAGGGGGCGTCGTCTGTTAGCGGTAAACCTGACCATGGTCTCCCCGTCTGTCTTTTTGCGACGGATAGGTTTCCTAGCAAGCGCCTTAACATATATTTGAAGCTAGATACGCTACTAGTGGTTAGGGATCTTCTCCGCGGGACACCGGAGTGGGATAGGATCAAGTCCTCCTGTTTTGGCAAGCTTTTCGATCTGTCTCCGCCCCGTTGCTCTGTTTTGTGTAAGTTGTTGCATTCTTTGCTGACACGGCAATTGGTTACAAAGAAGAAATTCGTACTCTGGCCTGTATTTGGTGGTCAACCATTCCGTTTCTCTTTAGTTGAGTTTGGTGCTGTGACTGGTTTTCCGTGCGACGAGTTTCCGGAGGGATACGACCCAGAAATTTAAGTCGGGAAAGATGACATCAATGACAAGTACTGGAAGAAGCTTATAGGGCTGCCGAAGCAAGCAACCATGAATGACATAGTTGAGTAGATGCATGTGGAACCGGATATGAGTAGTTGGAGGTGCATTCGGCTGGCTCTTTTGCTGATTGTTGATTGTGTTCTTGTGGCCACTTGTCAGATACACAAGCCTACGCTGAAGTATATCAAAATTGTTGCCGATGTAGAGAAATTTCTCAGTTTTCCATGGGGCCGGGAGTCGTTCTACTGGACAATAAGTAAATTAACACCCTGTAAGAGGGGTGTAGGGAAGAGCGACGATCCCGTGTTTGCATATCGGCAGCTACTGCAGCAGGAGACATTTAGGCTTGTCGGGTTTTCATTAGCTTTGCAACTAGTTGCTTTTGAAGCCATCCCGTTGCTTCTTGGTAAGTTGCCCGGGCATAAAAAGCAATACTGTTGGATGCCTTTCCTGGGAGCAAACTCCCGAGGAAGTCTTTGTCGTTAAACGACGTTTTAGCAGTGGAGGATGACGAAAATGTGAGTGCAGTTCGTGGTGTACGTTGTTGTTTTTATATGGATGTACACCCTTTTTTTATTTGGGGGGAGGATGTGTGGTTGGTTTACGTGGATACGTTTAAAGGTTGACCATGTTTTTTTTGTGGTTGATGTTGTCTGTGCAGTTGTCAATTAATGCATTTGTTAGCGGACGTTGCGGTGAGGATGAGTGAGACGAGGAGATACGGGATAAAAAGGTTATGTACATAGAGGGTAAAGCAAAGGTGGGACACGTCTTTCATAAGTTAGATTGGTCTGGCGGGGATTTTTCGCTCCCACTACGGACTCGTGATGGTGATGTAGAAGAAAAAACGACGGGTGAAAGCATCTTTGGGAAGCGCCGCCGTTCCTCACTACCCGAAGCCACACCGGACCCCAGGCCTTGTTCTTGCGAGGGTAAGATTGACTTACTTATTGAGTGAGTGAACGAACTTGTTGAATTAGTTAAGAAATGTAAACAGTATCGGAAGAAAGGACGTTACAGTTCTGGTTTTGGTCGGATGTCGGGAAGCAAAATGAGTGTTAAGCGTAAGAAACGCTATGTGCGCGAACAAAGTGGAGGTGCAGCTGTAGATGTCGAGAGTTTGGATAATGTGGACAACCTGGAGGAAAATGTGATACGTCTTAAGGATGACGATTTATTTGCCGGGATGTTTAAGACTAAAGGTGAGGTGGAAGGTGATGGGGGGGGGGATAAAACCGACCGCAACTATTATCCGAAGGGTGTGATGGATGATTCTGGTTCGGGAGGCCCTGTGGACATGAATGAGGTTGACTTGGACGGAGATGACCATATGAATAATGTTGACGTTGACAGCAAAGTGGATGTCAACTTGACCCAGGCAGAAGGGCGTGGATGTGGGGGCGGTGTTGAATAGGTTTTTCCTATATGCTTTTGTCTTGCTTACTGTTCAGTATAATGTTCTACAACAGGAATGTAACCTACAAATTCTATTGTTTAGGTTCTGAGCGGGTGCGTTAATGAGATGGAGTGTGTTTTCAATCCACCGGAGATGAGCAAAGATGATAAAAAAAAACTCCTGAAAAAGTGTTTGTTTTTTAGTCGTACTTGAGTTCCTATGTGAGTCTGTTATAATCCATCCAACAATGCCGGTGGAGAAGGCTTGTGAAGGTGCCGACAATGTGAATCCGCTACAGTTAGTAGTTACCCCTGTCCCGTTAGAGACCGGAGGTTGCTGAGTTGACACCTGCTTTCCCCTTCGAACAAGATTGTGTTTGGAGGATGACCGCCGAGGGAGTGGTAGATACTGATGTTCGTGGACGTAGAGACTCGATGTTCAGGGCGCACATGGTTAATCCCACGGATGGTGTTGTTGATGTTGTCCGCGTAGTTCTCAAGGAACATGGTGAGGACAGCCCGGATGAGGTGGGTGTTCCTGTTGTGACTGCGGATGAGGATGGTGTAGAGAACAAATGTATATCGCTGGGCGAGTCCGTGGTCGCTGATCCTAACATCGAAGTAAGTTCGGTGGATGACTCCAAAATGGAAGAGAGTGTGGTCATGGAACCAGCCTCTGAGGAGAAGGAGTACACACTCAGTGCTGATGTGGTCGTCCCCGAAGAAGATGATCAAACTGTTTGCGTTAGTGATTCATCACCTGTTGGGGAGCGTTGTCGGCATGTGCCGACGGAGGAAGAAAAGGAACTCGGTATATTGCTTTTGGCAAAGCCGAACCAAGTAGAGGGTAATATCTTACCTCAAGCGGAAAACCCAGATCACGAGTTCCTTAGACGGGTTCTAGTAGGGAACAGCAAAGTGTAAGTGTTTCTGTAAATGGCTTTATTTTAATAATTTGGTTGTCCTTGAACATTTGATTCTGACATGGCGATCCCTGTAGGATGCATGAGACCTAGGATAGGTTTGTTTTCGATAATGATTTCTTATTGGTTTTGGCGGGGAGTCAAGAGTGGGTGAATACACTAGTACGTCCCAGCTTTAAATGAAAAGAATATTACATGAATTGCTTTTTAAATATGTTTAGTAATGGTTTGTGTCGTGGCAGCACATGGAGGTCCTTATGGCTTTTCTAGCTGAGAGGCATGGGTTGACCTTAGCTAAGGAGCGTTTGCCGTTTTCTTCCCCGTGGTTGGTTGCGCACATGCAAGGGAAGTACCGTTCGTTTAGTAAGACCTTCAACAAAGAGTTGGTTGGTTTCGATGAGAAGATGAAGCAATTTGTTGCGTTGCCAGGGACAAAGTGGTTGGAGGAGGTGCACACGATATACGCCCCTATGATCTGGGACAATGCCCATTGGGTAGGGTTAGCCATCAACCTCGAGCTTTGGGATATTGAGATTTTGGACTCGAACCATTACAAGAACGATGGGTTGGTGGCTCAGTATATGAAGCCGGTCGCTGAGATGTTGCTATATATAGTCCGTAAGTTATGCCCCCCAAGGACAACACATAGTCATGGGTTGAAGTCTTTTACTTGGCAGAGGACACGAGGGTTGTATTCAAACGTTAGGTCTGGAGATTGTGGACCTTTGGCTGCCAAGTTTATGGAGATGCATGCATTGGGTGCATCCGCTGGAGGCATGGAATCCCTGACAGATGAAGTGGTGGATAACTTAAGGAAGCAGTATGCTCTTAACATTTACAAGGACTGGATTGTGCTGTTGTACTCTGAGTAGCTTTTTGAGGTTCAGACGTAATTGAATGTTAGTTGTTACTTACGTGTCAACATTTTGGATGGTTTAGTTTCATTTAATATTAAGCGGCTGATTATGAATGTGGACGAACATGTGACGTTTTATTGTATTTGATGTGACAAACATGTGGAACTATTTCATTTCGATAATTGTTTGTGTTGAGTTTGGATCAGATTTTCTTTGTTTTGTTAGAACCATACAATCGGTGCTGTTTATCCAGAATGTATATATTATTTTTTTCATAGGATGTGATGCATATAATTGTAGGTAAACCTTGATTTTTTTGTCTTGTTCATTTGCTTAGTTAGTTGTGGATAATGCGTGGATGACCACGATAGTCCAAATCTGTTGTTGGTGGTTTGGAATGTGTAGAATGTTTTTTAGTGGATAGCCATGGTAGCTGCAGCTGGTAGATCGTGATGTAATTTATGAATGACCATTAATGGCATGACAGCGATATGAGTGGTCAATGGATATGGGAGTTGTCAGCCTTTTATTGATTAGTTTGGATGTCCATCGATAGTACGATGTGTGTGGTTGAACAAAGCTAGGAATGTACGAAACGCAGTTGTGTTTATTCGAAATTAACTCAATGACACTTAATTGTGGACGTACATGATGTTATAGGTCCAAAGTATTCTAGGTAAACAGAAAACGTAGAAGTCTGCGTACATTAGGAAATTAAGCGGCGGAGAGCTAATTTTGTCTTTGTTTTGATATAATTAGAAAGACGGCAAGCATAGCGAGGGATAGAATGAGTACGGCGGCCCCGATAGCAAGTAGAATGACGGTTTTCTTGAATTTAGCTTGTGCCTGTACAGGTTTTTGGTTGAAAGCTGCTACAGCTGTCTATAGATCTTCAGAGGCAGCTTCTACATTTCTTATTTTGGGTAACGCTTGTCTGAGCTCCTTCAAGATGGATTTTTCCACCCATATGAATAGGTGATCCTGTGGTTAGATCCGGGTTAGTTAATAAATTAGGTGAGAGAGAGGGAGAGTAAAGCTTACATCTAGCTGTGTTGTGCAACCGAAGAAAGGACGTTTCGGATTCTTGGCCGTCCTTGAGGTATATAACTGTATTTTAGAGCCGCATAGACACCTTGTTGGGAAACCTCATTTTACTGGGTTCATGGTTAGTTCGCAAAGTTTGGGGCAGTAGTGGAAATGTGATAGTGTTTGTGGGAGAGGGAGTGTGGTTTTAGGTAAGTGTGTGAATTCCCGTGTCCAAACAAAGCATTGATTTCTGTGACGACAGAACGACACCGTTTAGATTTGAAGTGGCATTTGGTGTGCGGTCGTTTTCCGTGGATGAATTGTTAATAATTAATCTGTGGTCGTATACGTAATTTTTGTATACATATTTATGGATGAACATTTGGTTTCCACAGATGAACATAAGTTGTGAAGCGGGGGAAGAGAAATTGGATGATTCTCTTCAATGTTTGAGTGCAGTTGGAAAAAGAAAGAGAATTATAGGTACGAGACGCCGTAGAAAAGTACAAAAGCATGTTTTAGGGTCGGCCCCATTACCGAAAATGTGATTGAATTGTGGTCAGTTCTCTATCCAAAAAATAAAAAACGGGAGACATAGTTATAGTGGATATAGGACGGACCATCTTCAGATGGAATGTTTGCAAGTAAAGCTGTTGTAGCCTTCACCACCACAGCGACCGCATTTGTTGGGGACTTATTTCTATTTCTTTGGGACCTGTGGTTAGCTAAATTTCAAGGTCATTGGACAGGACTTGTAAAGAATTTGGGAGAGACAAAAGTAATGACTGCAACTAACCCGGATTTCGCCTGTGGAAGGTATTCTTTTTTCTTTAGGGCCTAGAGGGTCCTCTGTTTTTGGGAGGCATAAGAAGTAGTTGTTTGATATCTGCCGGGATGTCCACATCATATGGGCAACCGTCTAGGTTGATTTCCCCTGCATATGTATCAATCCATGTCTATTTCCTGTAACAGACTCCGTACAAGCTTGCGTACGGAAGCCCTAGATGGTCGGCGGCTAACAGGGCATGTCCAGAAGGGATTTTGTATTCGTTGAAGACGGCACACATACCTTTTTGTCGAAAATGACATGGTGTTTGTGGCCGAACTGTCTGACTACCTCGCAGCTCCAGTTGGAGATGGGATTGATCTTGCTGCCTTTGGTGATGTCAATGCTACTGTTCATGACCTTCTCCACTTCAGGGGTAACAGAACCCCTTCAAGCTAACGATTTTTTCTTCCTTACGCAGAACCACCTACTAAGCATCTTTTGGATGAACATGTAGAGCTCGATGATTGGGAATGACCTCGCCTTGACCAATGCACGGTTGAGTTGTTCAGCAATGTTGGAGGTCATCATATTGTACCGGTTCCCTTTGAAATAAGCTCTAGTCCAATGTGCCATCCCAATTTTTTCAAGGTATTTCGTGCAATCCGGGTTAGCATTGGTGATCTGTGCGAAAATCTTTTTGAAACTGCCTACTCTGAATGTGAACCCCGTTTGGCCAACTAGTTTAGCTAGTCATTTGCTTCTGAATCTTGTGTTGACATTCCGCTGGATGTGGACAATACATGCCCAGTGGTTGGTCATAGGAAAAGTAATTTTTTACTGTACGGATGGAGGAGTGTCTGTCCGAAATGATTGTGAGAATTGGGTTGTCAGCAATGATGGTTCCCAGTTTCTCCAAGAACCATGTCCATGATTCGTCACTCTTGCTGTCCACAACTGCGAATGCGAGGGGGAAAACCTGGAAGTTCGCATCTTGACCACTGGCTATTAATAGTTCACCCTTGAATTTTCCGGAAAAGTGTCTGCCGTCGAGGACTAAAACAGGCCTGAGTTTGCGAAAGCCTCTGATTGATGCCCCAAATGACAAGAATGCGTAGAGGAATCTTTTGATTCCGTCATCTTCGGTTTGAGTTTTGATGAAGGTAATTGTTTCGGGGTTGGCTAGTTTGAGCATGTGGAGGTATTGGGGTAGCTTAATGTACGAGTCATTATATGGGCCCCTGACATAGTTAATGGCCTTGTCTTTCGCTCGGTAACACTTCATGTATGAGGCGGAGATGTAGAGGTCCTCAAGTATGAGCTGTTGGATGTCGGCCGGTTTGGGTCTGTTGAGGGGATCCCCAAACTTCGATTTGTAGACAGCAGCTATAATCCGGGATGTGGCTTTTTTTAAAAGTTGTTCTTGTGTCAATGGAGCAGTTGTGTTGGAGGTGAACCTTCCGTATCTCGTAATACGCACAATGCTTCAACTCGTGAGCTTTGACCCTCCAGTTGCATTGTTTGTCTATGCACTGTACAAAAAAATAGTGCTTTCGTATTGTGATCTGCTTGAAATGGAATCTGTATTTGATAGCGTATATAACAAGGATAATTCTGCAGTCTTGTTTGTTGGTAAACACCTTCCCCACGAAAATACCTTCTTCGGTGTCGTCAATTTGTAGATCTGGGATTTCATCGACAGCGAAAGCAGTGTCATCGAACAAAGGGGAGACGTCGAATTCCTCATTTGTGACGGAATCTAGTATGCGGGGTTGCTGCGGAGGGCTCATCGGGGTGTAGGCGGAGGGGGTGGTTAGGATGAAGGCTGGTGTGGAGGCGGAGGTTTCAGCTAATGAGGCAGCGGTGGGGGAGAAAGCAGGGGAGTGTGGGTATGGACGTACATCTTTGAAAAGATCAAAAGAATTGGATTGGTGTCGGTGTGGTTGACCAGACATATGAGTTGACGAGCATTCTGCTTGTGTGCGCGTGAAAGGCGTGTTGTGATCAATGGACGAGGGTTGCTGTGATTCTGGTTGACCATATGGTTGTAGTCTATCTGGTAACCACGCATGGTCGAACTTGAACCCATCGTCTGAATTAATGAGGTGTCGGAAAGCTTTTTCAGTTGAGCAATACGTCTTCACTGGTGTATGTATGGTTGGGTAGGGAACGATTCATGCCTAGCAAGATTTCTGGGGCGTTGGAACCACCAAAATCGTCTTGCAGCAGAGGTTCCCAGAAATCTTAGTCATATCCACGAACTGGTTCGCCTTCGCAATTTTCATCCCCAGAAATGGGGTCATCTTCAACATCGGACATACAAGTGTCTTTGGCGTGGTTGGTGTCGCTGCGAAACAATTCCTCGTAAAGGTCAGCGGTGTCTGCGAGAGCTTCATCATCTAAGGAGATATGCCGTATACTGGACGCATCATTTGAAATGTATTGAGAAGCATTAGGAAAATCTGAGGATGGTTGTGTTTGGGCCTTGAAGTTGTGGACAGGAGTGGTGAATGCATCGCTGGAGTTTGTGTTTTCGGTCGGCATTTCCTCTATTACAACAAAATGCACAAAGAGGTTCATGGCTCTGTTGATATGGTGGTGATGGAAAAAGTAGGCAATTGCTGCGTCGTTTGAAATGACCACCGGAGGCGTTTTTATCCCTGTGGCTAACTCTTTCAAATTAGGCGGCCAATAGGACAGTTTGACAGAATGGTTTGAAACGGAAAATTCTGTGGACACGATTTCCTGGAGTTCGAGCAACGAAGTGTTGGAGGATAGTGGGACAATCCTATAAATTTTTTTTTTGTCAATTACAAAGTCCCAGTTGCCATCCGTGGAGAGCTTCCATTCGCCAGCAAGAACAAGAACGTGTTCGGCCATCAGGGGGATGTTTCCGAGAATGGAGGCAACCATCAATCAATGAACACTGTGCCGCATATCCATGGCGTAGACTTTTTGGATGTCAAATGTGTGTGAGGCTCGAGGTATCTGTACGATATAATTTGGTCCATTGGATGTACAGAAATGGAAATTAGAAAAGATCGAGCGGTGGTGGTGGTGATTAACGTCAAAACCTACTCACTCCGAAGTCACATCAGCTTTTTNGGGGGGGGGGGGGGGGATTTAGTTAGGACAGGTTTAGTTTCACTATAGATTAAAGGGAGTTAGTTAGTTTAGTTAGTGTGCAATCGTGGGGGAATGATAAAGAAAAGGTAAAACAGGGTTTAATGTGTGTGTTTTTAGGCAAAAGTTATCCTTAATTGGTAAGTGATTTATTGTGTAATACATAACTCATAAATTGACTTTTGTGTAATATTCTCTTTTTCTTCCTGTTTTCTTTTTCCCTTTCTCTCTCTTTTTCTTTTCTATAGACGAGAAATCAATGGTACCAAAGATAAATATCAATAAAATTAAGATTAAGAAACTAATTGATTATGAAACAAAGGTGTTAGAAAAACAACCTTTTTATCACTTAATTATCATGTTATTGGTGGTTATAAGTTCCAATTTCTCATTAAACTATTTATTAAATCTTTTTTATTTTCTTTTTTTTTTGGTTAGATAGTTTTCTTTTAATGATTTAAAAAAAAAGTATCATGTATCATATGGGTTAAACTATTGGAATGTCATCTGAGGGATATACATATATAATATACTATTCAGATTATTTGAGAAATATTTTAAAAGAATAATCTTATTTTCATATATTGTTAACAAATTTGTTATAATGATATGTCACCACCATCGATTTTTTTAGATTTTTTAAAAAAGTAATATTAGAGAATTTATAATAAAAATGTCACTTTTCTCATACCAGTTTTTAAAAATACCATCTCTTCCATTTTTAATAAAAATACAATAATTAATTAAGGATAAAATGACTTTTCTACTTTAGAACTTCTCCAACTGAACGGTAAAACACTATAAATGGTGTAAGCATTACTCCAACCGAACCGTAAATTTTGTATTAAACACTATAATCTGGTGTTGAATGAACAGTATTACACCATATTTAATATAATATTACTCACCACACTAAACATTAAAATATAACATTTTTTTTTTCCAACAAAAAACATTAAAAACAAAAAAGTAATTTAAAATGACTCTTTAATCCAGCTTGGTGGTACC
>OVBI01002570.1:0-18837 GCA_900406495.1 Sisymbrium altissimum | reverse complement strand
ACATACCAGTCTTGGTTTAAGCTTCTGCAATTTTGATTTCTCATCACCAAAACGTAACAGAGTTCGATCCAAGATACCTAATTGGAACTGGAGGATACGGAAAGGTCTACAAAGCAAATATCTCATTAGGCAAAGCAAATATCTCATTAGACACAATCGTGGCAGTGAAAAAGCTGAACGAAACTGTAGAGGAAGATATATCAAACCCAACGGTGAAACAAGAGTTCTTAAACGAAGGCAGTGCGTTAACACCGGAATATTGTGAAGCTATTCGGCTTCTGCTAATCCCACAAACACACTTTCCTCATATATGAGTACATGGAGAAAGGGAGTTTAAGGAAAGTGTTAGCCGATGACATAGAAGCTAAACGGCTTGATTGGGTTAAAAGAATCAAAATCTTGAAAGGTGTGGCTTATGGGTTGTCTTACATGCATCATGACAGATCAACACCGATCGTTCACCGTGATATTAGCAGTGGAAACATTCTTCTTGGTAACGATTATGAAGCTAAGATCTCTGACTTTGGTACAGCCAAGATTCTCAAGGAGTCATCTAATTGGTCAGCTGTTGCTGGCACCTACGGCTACGTTGCTCCAGAGTTAGCTTACACGATGAAAGTGATGGAGAAATGTGATGTGTTTAGCTTTGGGGCTTTGATGCTTGAAGTGATAAAGGGGAAAGATCCTGGAGATTCGGTTTCGAGTTTGTCTTCTCTGGGGGAAAATCTGTCACTGAGAAGCATTTGTGATGTACGTTTAAAAGAACCACAGGCGGAGATTAGAGAAAAGCTCCTAAAGATGGTGAATGTGGTGGAGCTGTGCTTACAAGCTAATCCACAACTTCGGCCAACAATGATGTCAATCTTTACTGAATTTTGATAGAAATACTCTTTCTTCTCTTTACATGTGTAGTTCAAAAATGTTTAGGATAAAGCCACAAAAATATTTGGTTCCACACTTTTAAATGGGAGATGTCTCGTCAAAAAGGGAAACTGATAGATTGGTGTCAAATTATCAAATGCATACTATTTTTTCTAAGTGTTTCGTTTTCTGTTTTTGTTCTGTTATATGTATAAAAATTGTCGTAACAATTTTCATTTGATTTATGCTCTTTCATTTAGACACGCTAAAAATTGTAGTTATGTTTAAAATTTATGTAGTAGTACTATTTGTTTATAACGTGTAAATTTGAGTTAAAAAAAAAAATTTAGGCGCTAAACGGGCGATGACCTAACGTGTAATACGTATAACACTTATTCAAAAATCTAAACTGTTAGCTAGACGATTTAAATGTTTACAAGATCAAATAATATATTGAATATAGATAACAAAATATATAAATTATCACAAAATATATGAATTATCATAATTTATAAATATTAAAATTATGTTAGTTTGTTATCATTAAAATGTATAACATAATTTTTGAATTATCAATACATATATCTGTAAATGTTATATTAATTTGTTACTATAGTATTATGATTTTCTAGGTATATTAAAAGATAATCGTGACGGTTTATCAAAATCTAGCACGTAAGTGGTGTTCAAAAAGCCACCCAGAATGCTTTTTAGAACACTGATTAATACTCTCCCTATTTTATTATAATTGATGTTTTAAAGCAATTTTTTGTACCAAATTTTTGATATTTCAGTTTATAATGCACTATAAATTAACATTTATATTTCTCTAACTAATTATATTATATTTATTATTTGTGATTGGTTAAATTATAGTTAGGTAAATAATAAATAGTATTTTATTTAGAAAAAAATTAAATAATTTTTTAATTGATGTACCAAACCTTTAAATATCAATTATATTTGAATAGAGGGAATAGTAAAAATATAAAACATTTATTAATAATAAATTTATATACATATATATACTAGATAAGCTTACGCATGATGCATGAATGGTATTAGATGTTTTTGTTATTAATAACTTTAATTCATATCTAATGATTTAAAATTTCTTATCTTGGTGATTATATATTGAAGTCTATTGATACCTGTTTCAAGGTAAAAGATGCTTCCCTTCCAATTTGTTATCTTGGTCTCCCACTTTGCTCTAAAAAGCTTTCAGTAGCGAATCATGATCCGCTTATTGCACAGATCAAGAGGAAGCTTGGTTCTTGGACTACAAGAGCATTGACTATGGCTGGAAGGTTAATTTTAGTGGGGGTTATTGATTTATGTATTTTAATAGATTTGAAAATCTGAATGAAATCCAGTGTTATTAGTTTCTTGATTTTATAATCCATGTTAAAATCATATGTTAGTGATTTTATGATTTATAAATCCTAATTAAAATCATGTGTTATTCAATCATACAGATTTATTTATGGATTTGATTTTATAATGAATTTGAGTGGATTTGTTTGTTAAAAATACAAAGACTCAAATCTGAAGGGAAACCCTCGGATTTGTACATATTTATTATTAGATTTGGAAATCAGAATATTTTGCCTAGATTTATAAATCTCATACAGATTGCTAAACCAATAAATGAATAATACCCCCTTAATATTCTCCGTTATTTTAGGTATTTTGGGTATTTTGGGTATTTTGGGTTTGATTTCTTTCTTCCTAAGAAAGTCTTTCAAAAGGTGAATAGTCTCTACAGCTCCTCTATATGGCATGGCATAATTAGAATTTCATCTGGTCTCTTGGCAAGACTTATCCATTCCTAAAAGGGAATGTGGTCTCTAGTTGTAAAATTTTGAAAGTTGGAATGAGCTGAAGATTTTATCACTTTTTTTAGGATATCAAACGAGCATGAAAGTTTGCATTCATCTTAAGTCGCATGGAATAAAGTTATTAGAGAGTCAAAGCAGATTTTTTCAGCAGCCGCCGAGTGACGTCAGTAGGAAGTTGTCTACTCCGAGCAAACAGTAGCAAAGAGCCAGAAAAAAAAAATCATGGAAAAACGATTTTGATGTTTATAATTCGTCGGGAGAGTGACAAACTCTACGAAGAAACCTGGAAGCCCGAGACTCATATGAGGGTTGATTATCCATAGCGTTTTCAGGAGTAAATTAGCAGATGGATCAGGACTTGAGTTCGGCGATGAATTCCTCGTAAGTGGAGGAGAATTGTAACGACCCTGACCCATCTCATATTTTTTATAGTGGCCCAAGTCAGCCCAACATTGTGTTTAATCAAGTGCACATGTATGTGCGTATGTATCGCCGTCTCCAGCCATTTGTTGCCATAGCCGTACGGTTCAGAGAGAGAATGGAGAAAAAGAAGATGTGATTCTGTGTGCCGCAGTTTCCATCACTCCTACATTGGAACAGTTTGTGACCGTGGAAGCTTCACCGCACCATCTTCCATAGTTACCACCGCGGCTTTCCTCTAATTCAGGCATCACCGGACCTCCACGCAGTCGTCACCAGCCACCACCGGAAGGCCGGTCGGAGTCATCACAAGCCACCATGGCGTTAACCAAGGATATTCAGTTGTTGCTTCCTCCGCAAGCCATCTTGTTATCACCACCTCCGATCTGGTCTGGTGCCCGATCTTATCACCACCGCGACCCGCTCCTTACCGACGTCATCATATCATCTCTGCCTTTAGTCACCTCCGACCATGCCATCGATATCGTGACCGGAGCTCAGTCAATAATGATTGCACTACCTCACGATCTCCACCGGTTTTTCTAATTGGATTAGATGATTTGATCCTGGTTAAATCCAATTGATTTTTATGGTTTAAGTAGGCTTAATCTCGGTTTAGTTCAATTGGGTTGGTTTGGTTCAAATCAAGTGGTTAAGGAAATTGGATCGGGTTAGTGGGCAAAGGGTCGGATTGGGTTATCGGGTTGTGTCTGGTTTGGTTCGGGTCCGGTTTGACTGGTTTGACTGTTGACTTTGACTGTTGACCATTGACTTTTTGTTGACTTTGATCAATTGACCGGATATCCGTTTTTTGTGGTTCGAAGGCCGTTCTCACTCGATTTTGCGCGCTGATTTCAGATTTAGCATCTGTTTTAGCAACCGGAGTTCAGAAGCAGCAGTTATCATCCGTTTGGTTAAGGTGAGGGTTATTTCGCAGCAAAACCGTATTTTTGTCTAAAACCGCCTTACGTGGAATTTAGTACTAAATGTGATCTGTTTTCTATGATCGAGTCTTGATAGATTTGTTTGTTAAATTGGAAATAGGAATATAGATAATTCTACCCAATTATTTGTGTATGCTAAATGTTAAAGTTGATATATATATATATACAACAGTTGAGTTGGATAGACGTTAGAGGTTGTTGAGTAGTGAGATGGACTCTAGGAGTATGGTTGTTTTGTGGAAGAGGTGGTACCGCCAGCTCAGTCGATCTGCTGTCCAGTACTTTCAAAGATCGATAAATCGTCTCCGTGCGGTGCCGTTGGACACTGATTCCATGCAGACCTCTTGAAGGGAGGGTGCCGTCGGTCACTTACACCGTCAGTAGGGCATTGGGTGCTGTTTGGGTGCTTTAGGCGCCGAGTTTGTTCATATTTAGTCTTTGTTCCGGGTATAGAGTGTTATGACAGAAACTGCGCTTTCCTTGTGTTATAGCATCCCTTACCTCACTAAGTGACTCTCCGTTACTCACCCCTCCTTTTATCTTTTCATGTGAGATTGATGAGTTGATGGACGTCCGATGGATCGGGTGCTATGAGATATTTTTTATATAATTTTTATATTTTATTTAAAACATTTACTTTATTTATTTTATTTCGGTTATAGATGTAATGGAGTTATTGGTTAAATAAGTAATAAAGAGGAAGTTTATTAAATTGGAGAGACTTGTGGAGTAAGTTAGTGTTCGCGACATGCCGTTCTCGGGTGAATATGAGACGGGTGTTACATTACCTTGGATTGGTGTGGACTGAAGCTTCTCTACAAATTCATGGTGAATTTGTGCCTTAAGTTCTCTCCAATCTGCAATTGGCTTTTTATTTATAATTGGAAATACTCTTCTTTAGGCACCATTCAAAAGCTATTTTTGTAAAGGCTGAGACATTTTGTATTAACTTATTTTCCATTGGGATCTTGTTGGTTTGTAACCACTCCTCCATGTCCTTTCCCACTGCAAGTATACTTCAGAGTCTTTACTGATTCCTAAATATACTAGGGAGCCTTCTTCTTGACTGATCTGGTGGTTTAGGCTCAACATATTTGGCATTTGGTGCATCTTCTTCTTCAGACATATCTTACTCCTCTTGTTTCCAATTGTCATCTTCTTCTTCTATTGTCTCTTGGTGGACTGGATGGATGCAGCGGGGAAAGCAACATTCAATCCACTCTTTTTCCTAGAAATGGAGTGTCTCAACCTGAAACAGAGATCAAATTAACAAGATCAATGTTTTTTTTTTTAAAAAAAAAAATCGAAATAAAGAAATCAAATAAGGGACAACTTTTTTTTTCTTTTAAATGAATCAAAGTGCAACAAACGAAAACAAAGAAATTTTAATGGCTTTTAGTTTTTATAAAATGAAATTAAACAAACAAATGAAAACAATATTGAAACAAGCAAAAAGTTTTTATGAGTTTTTTTTTAAATGATTGCAAGAAAAAAAATACATAAAAATAAGAACAACAAATAAAAGGATAAATGGATAGATAAAACTTGATTTAGGAGCTTTTCAGCTCTGATACCAGATGATGCATCCCCGGGAATGAGGTTACTTGATAGATGATTATGAAATGAAGGCTGGCTGTACAGCACTTTCCTTCAAGCCGGTAGAAATGATTTGATGAATGGTAGAAGAGATTGACTCACTCAATCAATGAATAAAGAACCTATCTGAATCACATAAACAAACTTACTCCACAGATTTCTAAAGAACCTTAAGTGCATCTAACACCTAAACTCTAAAGAATAAATTCAAAGACACATTTCTTTGAAAGAAAACAAGACTTTTGTATTAACTTAAGATTCAAAGCGTGCTTTACAAATAGTGATGGTGGTGAGCTTATATAGTGCTCATGTACAAAGATCTAAAGAATTAAAAATAAGATAGAAATCAGTCTTTTAGAGATATTGTGGAAAAAGGCTGAATGAGGGGGATTTGTTGACTCTTTTGAATCTTGATAGTTTCGGCAAGTAATGATGATCCTTTGGAGTGTCTAGGTTCATGAAATATAGTCTCAAAACATAGCTGCCTTCAAAATATAGCTGTTGGTCTTCTTTGTCTTCAAATGATTCCATGTTGAATGTTCTTGATGCTGAATAAGGAAGGTTGACTTTGAATGTGATCTGCCTGATCCTGTAGTTTCTGGTGCATGGTAAGATTTTATGTGACTCATTTTGAGAGTTAGATTTATCTCCTGGTCGCCAAGTTCTCGTTTATAGACATTTGAGTCCATGAGCTTCTAAATAAGGCAAGTGGAATATCCTCTCGTTTAGAAGTTGGATAATTTTTAAACCATAATGAATTTCACTGTTAATCCAACTCTCCAGTCTTCTATTATGAACTGAGAATTCAAAACAGTTTGATTCGTTGCTTAACTCCTCCTGGTCCAGTCGGTATGCTTCATTAAGTGCGTGTTGGTCTCCATCGGGTTCACTGGAAGTCCATCGAGTTGTAAGTGGAATATCTTCTTCATGTGAAAATATTTTAATTTGAATCGAACTCGCCGTGTGCCTCTGATGGGTTAAGTTTCTAAAAAAAGTTGGTTTGTAGCTTGGTTCCTCCTGGTTTGATTGGAATGCTTCATTTTCTGGGCTGGTGTCTCCATGTAACTAATTGGTGGTCTGGCGGATTGATTCTTCTATATCTCCTTGATGTGAAGTCCCTTGGGTCTGATTCTTCTTCGTGGAGGCCTCAAAATGAGTTGAGTGTGCACTCCAAGTGGTTTTTGAGTTGAACGGATTGGTGTTGGCTTCCATTTGAGCTGAATTCAGCATGTATGTCTCCTTAACTCTCCTCAGCTTCGTGTTTTCCACCTCCATGGCTGGCTCCGGTTTGATTCTGGTTCTGACGTTTGCATCACTAGGTCTGATAGTTTTGACTGTGTGATTCGATTGTTGAATGGTGTCTTTTGGGACTCCTCGAGAACTCGATCATTCTCTGGAGTTGAGTTTATAGTGGCAATGGACTTGAGATTTTACCCTCCTTATCTCATCGCCAGTTTGATCTAACTGTTTTTGTAGGTCCTCGATTTCGCCCCTCCTGATGGCTCTTTGGAGATCGTCTTCTTCTGTTCTCCGAGCTTCCTCTTCTTGCTCCCGTAAGAGAGCAAGCTCTTCTTCCGTGAGGTCTTCCTCGCGGTCTGAAGTGTTTCCTCCTTCTTCGGGTTGATCACCATTCAGTTAACCTTCGGAGGAAGGGTTTTCCTCTAAACGTGTATTGTTGGTGATGGTGCTAGCTGAACTCGGATTTTCAGCTTGTCGAATTGGAGGTTGATTTGGAGGGCTGATCTGATGCTTTGACGGAGTTTATTCCGTGTTGCGTCGAGGATCATGCCTTAAAGAATTTCTTCTGAGATGAGTCATGAAGTCGAGGCGCCTTGCCCGTTAGGGATTGGCTATGGACTCTTCTTCCTTCCGGAGGTTCTCCATCTGTTGGGTCAAGAACCCGTTGAGCATTTCTTCCTCCTCATTCTTCTTCTGAAGAGCTTTGAGGGAAGATTGCAGCTGCGCAATTAGGGTTGCCGTCACCTCCTCTCGATCTCCTGCTCCGAGTGGAGTTTGGCCTATCAGTGTTTGGACTTCAATTGCGATGAGGTTTGATCTCGCAAGTTTTTACTTTCAAAAGTAAAAAGTTCTCTGATACCCTCTTTCTAGCGCAAGATTGTGGGAAGCGAAATTTGCATAATGTATTTTAGGAAAATTGTAATGCGAGGATCCGGATTCTTGGAAAGAAAGTGAAATAAAGAAAAATATCGAAAAAGAAAAATAAGGCGAAAAGGGAAATAAGAGTTTTTATTGCTTTATTGCGAAAGTATCATCAGTTGAGTTGTATTACAAAGGAAGACATCAAGGTCTTTATATACGAAATGAATTTAAGTTCTAAATAGCCTAATTTTTTATGTGGGAACTAGTCTTCTTATGTTTCCGCCGATTTAAAAAAAAAAAAACTCTGAGAATCTTCGGTAAAACCCTTCTGGTCCATAATCGTCCTTCTTATCGGTTTGGCCCAATCCCGTCCTTCGTCTTTGGATTAATGATTTCTTTAGTTTCATTTAAGTTAACGCTTTACCGTTTCTGATATATAAAAATGTTATGTATTTTTACGTAAAATGACGAGATGTTTAGGAAAATATTTATAAGTTCCTCGAAATGATGTTTAAGACAAAGAAACGATACGTGATCGGCTCGGGCTCAAACAGAGAGGTGATCACCAGCTCGGAAACAAAGTGTATTGCTTCGGTTTCTTGATGTTTCATCAAACCAAGATTTTTAGTGATCATTCGGCTCGAGTGAGCTTCAAGACCGATCAATCTTGTTGTGAGATAGATCAACCAGCTCGGGAAGACGTCGATTTTTTTGGACATGAGATGCACCGGCTCGGGTAATGACCACATGGTTGTGTTGGTGCTGATGTTCCACTCACCAGCTCAGGGATGGAGCCTCATCGTGGTTACCAGCTCCAGGTACAGGCTTGTACCGTCGTGCTAACCGAAGCATTGGACTCTCCCTCGGCTTGGGTGATCGAGGATTCTTCTCCTCCAAACTGCGCATTCTCAACAGCTCGGGATGTAAGACGTCTTCAGCTTGGGGAAACAAGACGAGGCCATCAGCTCGGGTACTAAGGTGCATACCGGCTCCGGTGAGATTGGTCTTCATCTCTTTGTGTGCTTCACTGTCCACCGGCTCGGGTTGAGAGATGGGCGAAGGCGTCAGTTCGAGGAACATTGCTTCCCATGTGCATCGGCTCGGGGGAAAGATGGTGATGTGCGGCATGGTTTATCACAATGATCAGCTCAGGTGTATAATGAGGGACATCACCTCGAAGAGAAAATGCGGCGGCTGGTTCGGGTCATGGAGCAGTCCGGCAAAATCAGGACATATGGCTGGCTTGGGTCGTGGAGTGGTCTGTCGACTCGGGTAAATGAGGGATTCTTTCTCTTAAGCCCGAGAGAAAGTTCAAGAAATTACGTCATTATTGCTTTGGAAACTAATATATTTTTTTCATTAAAAAATATTGACAAAATAGTTTTATCGTAAACTATTTTATCTTATATCTTATACGTTTTTTTAACGAAAATATCTAAATATGAAAACTTTTATCAATATTTAGACATTTTAGCCTTTAATTCTCGAATGGTAGACTTTGACTCCAACAGTATTTTTATTGTAGGGATCCAGTTCTCCTTTAGGGTTAGTAGAACCATTTACTCATTTTTCATTAGTGATAGATTTATCAACGCTCTCAAAGTTCTCTTCTCGGTTTATACTATTTCCGAATTATCACTTTCGCGTTATATGCGATTTGTGGAGTTGTAAAGACTGTGTCGGAATGTTTCTTATGTACTCTTCTCGTATTAAGTGGTTTTATGGCAGTCTAGCAGATTATCTATTGCAGATGAGTTCACTTGTTACAGTGTTTGACATGTCAAATGTTTCAGTAAAATGGAGTTATGTCGCCTCAACTCTTGAAGTCGATTTTCAGTTTGTTATCTCCCTCTCAATAGCGATTTCCACTCTTATCTTTCGAGCATTGTTTCAATTCTTTATATATGATGGTATCAATTCACTTCTTAACAATTTTAGCGTTGAGATTACAGAACTTCTCTATGTCTTAATTTGTTTAAGTGTAATAATCCCCATTTTTTCGTTTCTTTTTCTTTTACATTATGTCTGTTATAGCGGTATATTTAACTGATTTGGTTTTTGTTAACTCTTAATCTTTTATTAGAGAATAATATACTAATATCTAAGGAAAAAACTTTCTTTGACAAAAAAAAAACACTTTTCTTCAAAGAGATATAAAACGAAATTGAAAGATTTTGTGAATCCAATTTTAGCTGGTTTATCCAATTTTATATTTTGTAAGATACTTTTTAATGTTTAATCTAAAATCCGAGTAAGAAAAAAAAAAGTATCTTACAAAGTACTAACCGACGACTACTTATTTCGTCTTAAAATGACACAACATGGATTTTACAATTAAATTTAAAACGCGTATGGTCCTGTGGTTGGATTTATGACAACCAATCAAACCGTTTTAGTCAGATTACGATAGGTTTGGGTGAAATGAAATCAAATGATTTTCTTGTGAATAGAAAATTAGTTAAAGAAATAGAAAGAAATCAAATAATAATTCAGCAAGATGTAAGAAACACGTGGCAGAAAGAGTATAATCCACTTTTATTTGGAATATCTTATTAGTATATTCAGACAGGCCTCATCGTGTCCTAAAAGCCTTCCTTACCCTTTTTTCCCTTTATAAATCAATCATCTATCTGCTTCGACTCTCAACATACACTTTGACAGAGTGAAAGATAAAAAAAAACTTGCAAAGAAAACAAAATGGCTACTCTTAAGGTTTCTTCTTCTGTTCCTTCTCCATCTGAAGATGCTGAACAATTGAAAACCGCCTTTGATGGTAAAACTATGCTTCTTCCCCTGTTTTGTTTCTTTCTTGTTTTTATGTTCTCAGTTTTTGTTTTATGATCAGTGTTCTCTCAGTTGAAATAATGATGAATCTTGTGTTTGTGGTTTGATCATCTGTTTCTTGGTTTTGATATGGGATGGAGTTTGTTTTTTTTTTAGAGGACCGGATCGTTGTCGGTAGTGTAGTATGATCATGTTTTTGTTAGTGTTGTTGTAGATCGAGCTTGTTCTTTCACTGATCTTATCGTTTCTGTGTTGGATCGACAAGATTTGTTTGTTCTTGTAAGGATGTGGTCCTGTACTTGTAGTAGAGCATCTGATCATGTTCATGATATCGACAATGGTTCATCTGATCATGTTGATGATACTGACAATGATTCATTAAGACAAATCTTGTTTGATGTTTTTTTTTACTTTTCACAGTTACACATCACGGATCTGAAATGTAGTTATTGTTGTGGATGATCTGTTTTGTAATCCAACACTTAGATCTTGAGATGATTACGTTGAAATGAACTGCTTTTGTTTGATCTTGGATCTTGAAGTGTGTGACTTTTCTTGGATCTGACATTTGACTTTTTGTGATTCTTATTCAGGATGGGGTACCAACGAGGACTTGATCATATCAATCTTGGCCCACAGAAGCGCAGAACAAAGGAGGTTGATCAGGCAAACATACCATGAAACCTTTGGAGAAGATCTTCTCAAGAGTCTTGAGAAGGAACTCAACAGCGACTTCGAGGTACGATTTATACGAAATTCCCAAAGTTTTTGGACAAATCTGTTTGTTAAGTTATGTATCTTAATGTGTTTTTCTTTCATGGACAGAGAGCTATCTTGCTCTGGACTCTTGAACCAGGTGAACGTGATGCCTTGTTGGCTAATGAAGCTACCAAAAGATGGACTTCAAGCAACCAAGTCCTTATGGAAGTAGCCTGCACAAGGAGCTCAGCGCAGCTGCTTCACGCTAGGCAAGCTTACCATGCTCGCTACAAGAAGTCTATTGAAGAGGATGTCGCTCACCACACCACCGGTGACTTCAGAAAGGTGATAATAAGACATTGAATGTTTCAGGTTTTTGTTATGACAATGCAAGTATTTTGGAACACTTTTATTGAGTTGTATGTTTCTTTTTGCAGCTTTTGGTTGCTCTTGTTACCTCATACAGGTACGAAGGAGACGAGGTGAACATGACATTGGCAAAACAAGAAGCCAAGCTGATCCATGAGAAAATCAAGGACAAGCACTACAATGATGAGGATGTCATTAGAATTTTGTCCACAAGGAGCAAGGCACAGATCAATGCTACTTTCAATCGTTACCAAGATGATCACGGCGAGGAAATCCTCAAGGTGAGAAAGGCTAAACTGTTCATTTAAGTTACTCTAGGCTTCTTGTTTGTTTTTAGAATAATCCTAAACTCTTTTTCATCTTATAGAGCCTTGAGGAAGGAGATGAGGACGACAAGTTCCTTGGACTGTTGAGGTCAACCATTCAATGTTTGACAAGACCAGAGCTGTACTTTGTGGACGTTCTTCGTTCAGCAATCAACAAAACCGGAACAGACGAAGGAGCTCTCACTAGAATTGTGACCACAAGAGCTGAGATTGACTTGAAGGTCATTGGAGAAGAGTACCAGAGAAGGAACAGCATTCCATTGGAGAAAGCCATTACCAAAGACACTCGTGGAGATTACGAGAAGATGCTCGTCGCACTTCTCGGTGAAGACGATGCTTAATCAAACAATCCTCCAAAGAGAAACAAAAGCTGCTCTAGCTTCTGTTTTCTCCCATCTTTCTCTCTCTCACTCTCTTTCTGAAACCTTTGATTCTGTTGTTCGAGAACTTGTTTGTTGTTTCTGTTGTGTGTTTTGAGTTTCCAAATAAAAGCATATGAGAGGAAAAGAGAGAACCAGTGTGGTCTCTTAAGTTATATAAAAGAGCAATGGCTTTAAAAGTTGTTGTCACTACAAAAAAGAAACCGACAACACAAAAGACCAAAGTCTTTAAATCCTATCCGATCTTAGAACACAAACATATTTGTGTCACTTCTTCAAGATAGTCTTGGAGAATCAAAAGAGGCAGTGTCTATGTTAAAGCCTATATGATCTTAAAACATAAAACAACAACATATTTGCTACTAATTAAAAAGTCACTTCTTCAAGATACGCTTGGAAAATATCTTCTTGCAGTAAGGGCTCGACTTCAGCATCCCATACTTCTGAACTTGCTCCACCAATTGCGCATGAACACGACCCTTTTTCAAACCCAAAAACCCATGTCAGGTTGTGTTTTTATAAAGCTTTTTGCGGTATAACTAACTAACTATGTTTGATTTTGGACTGACCTTAGTTTTAGAAAGAGCAGTTTGGATAACGTAGTTCCCAAAAGGATCCTGCAAGAGATCTTCAAAGCTTGGAACAGAGAGAAGCTCCCGGACAATCTCAGCTCGACTCTCTGGATAATGATTAAGACATTTCTCCACCACATGACTACTGAATTTCTGAGTCGCAAGCTTCGCATAATGCTTTCTAAACTGCATCAGTAACTTCCCTGCTGGAACATTTTGCTCTATTAAGTACTGCACCACATAGTTCCTGCAAAGTTCCATCAAACCATAAGGAGAATGTTTCACATTAATACCAAAACATACCGAGTCTAGAGTCAATATTTATTAATATACCCGAACTGATCCTGAGAAAGGTGAATTGCGTTTCTTGATATCTCATCGACTAGTCTCTCACGGTGCTCTCCAACAGAGTTTGAAACGCAGCACTGAAGCACACAACATCCGTGGCGATGAGTTGCTATCTCAGCACAGTACTTTGTCGCAGCTTCCAACACAAACTGAAACCAAAATTGCATAACATTAGCTTTTCTAGCGTCTGATCTAAAAAGAATAGTTGACAAATAAACAAAATAGATAGGTAGCAATACACATAAAAATGTCTTTAGAAACTCTCATCTACGTAACAGATATCAAGACTCATTATTAAACACTCTACTTTAGACATTTAACCAAAAATAACAGTGAAAGAATCATTACATCAGACATATGTTAATTCATATGTTTTGAAATTTAACTTGGCCGTAATCGCCACACATTCTGTATTGGTACTGACTATATTGGTGTTTGCATTTGTAGAACCAAAGAAGCATTAAATCAGACATATGTTAATTCATAGAAAAGAAGCAAAGGATGGAGATTTATTCAAACCTTGTTGTCGTTAGGACCAAGAGAATTCAAGCAAGCTTGAATAACATGGTTCCCGTTCAAATCTCTGACAAGAGCAAGAAAACAAGGTTCGAGACCTGACTTCACCATCCCAATCTGCTGTTTTGTTTTCACCGTTTCAATTATCTTCTGGACAACCCGTGTCCTGTATCATTCCAAAACGCAGAAATAAAAAATTTAACTACAGCGGATTTCTATGCTTTTAACCAAAGGTCTCAGCTTTTTGCAAAAGTTTGCACTTTTTTGTATGTCCAAAAAGTCAAAATTGAAATTCATCCTTCTTGCCTTCGCTTATAGATACAGATTTCAAAGATTACTAAATATAGTAAAGATTTATTCTTTCTCAAAAACCGAGAATGATTTCAACTCACAATCCTCCAAAGATGATATGTCTCGTGTCTATTGATAACTCGTGTTGACTACTAAGTTAAATGAATTATTAAATATATATTTCATTTAAGTTTGTTTCAGCAGAGAACTTGACTAAAGCTATGTTTCCGTTACCAAATTAGCAACTAAAATTGATAGAAAGAAACATAAAAGCTTACCCATAATTGTTGAGACAGATTTTGGTAAGCATCATTTGGTTTGAGGTGAAAACACTCACAATCAACGTTCTCTGTTCCTCATCACAAATCTCTAACATCTTCTGGACCAAGTAATTTCCAAACTGATCCATGGAAAGTTCAGCAACATGGTTAATGATTTCAAGGAATAAAACCTTAAAATCATGAAACGTTCCTCCATCGACTAACTCCTGCAAAGCTCTGCAACCTATCTGATCTTTTGCCATCAAGTTCACAGATCCGTAAATGTTGACCATTGATGCAAGATTCAGACGCAAATCACAAGAGGTCTTTGTACTCTTTTTCCGAAAGGAGCCTTGACGGATGAGAGTATCCTCTGGATAAGAAGGTCCGGAGACTTCCATGGTGGCTAGAGCTCGAGAAACTCTTTTTCCTTCAAACATCGATGAACCCTTAAACGCATCATTCCCGACAGAGACACCTCTAAGACAAGCTCCAGAAACTTCCATGGCGGCTACAGCTTGAGAAACCCTTTTCTCTTCAAACATCGATGAATACTTAAACGCATCGTTCCCAAGAGACACTCCTCTGACACTATCCTCTTTAACACCAGAAACTTCCATGGAGGCTAGAGCTTGAGAAACTCTTTTTCCTTCAAACATTGATGAACCATTAAACGCATCGTTCCTGAGAAATACACCTCTGAGACTGTTCTCTGGATAAGAAGCTCCGGTTCCATCCATGGTGGCTAGAGCTTGAGAAACCCTTTTTCCATCAAACATCGATGAATCCTTAAACGCATCGTTCCTGAGAGAGACACCTCTGAGACTATTCTCTTGATAAGAAGCTCCAGAACCATCAATGGCGGCTAGGGCATTAGAAACTCTGTTTCTCTCAAACATCAATGAACCCTGAAACGCATCGTTCTTAAGAGAGACGGGTCTGAGAGAAGGAGACAAACGCTTGATGGGTCGATTCATCTGGTCCAAAATAAAATCTCTGTGGTTCTTAAAAGCCACCATCTCGTCAAACCCGTTGAGGTTAACGGAATCTTGAGCGCCAAGAAATCTGAGGTCCTTCGGAGAAACTCCATTAGAGGTGACTTGGCGAGCAAGATTCTGTTCGAACCCAGAAAACCCATGAAGAGCTCTTTTAGACCCGAAATCATCCGAGTCAACCCGGAATGTGGGTTTGCTCCAGATACTCATGTCACAAGATATACCCATTTTGTTTAGCTTCTGACACAAATCAAGACCGTCACTGGTCTGATTCTTCAAAAATGGGTTCTTGTCGAGACTCTGTAGAAACCCATCAGGAAGACGACGGTCTGAAGCTCGTGCTGTGTTAAAATCTCCAAAGCTCATAACTTTGTCTGATATGTCAATGTCACAGTGTAAGCGTAAAGTGAAAAAGTAGAAGATGAAGATGAAGAAGAAGATGAGACAGAGAGAGAAAGAGAGTAAAACAAAAAGTGGACAATACGGAGAAAGAGGTTTGTTAGGAGAGAGAGAATGTTGTGCTCTACGTCTGTGTGTGTAGTACGGAGACTTCTCTCCCGTCTAAAGGCTGGACTGTCTCTTTATTTGTCGTTTTTCAGTCATTAATGTGCAACAGAGCCTCTAAACACTACTTTTTCTAGACTTGCGCCTGAATATCAAGAATTTACGATTTTGTCCTTTTTGCTGTTTTTTTTTTTACGAACAGCATTTGTGTCTACTTTTTGTGTTTATTCTGTTTTAACTTTTTTTTTCGCTTTATTTATTTAGTACGTACATGACCCAAAAAGTGGACACAAATGCTATAAAAAACAACAAAACGGACAAAATCGCAAATTCTTGATACACAAGTTCTGAATTTCTTTTGGTTAGACTTTTCAGAAACGCTCTTACGTCATTCTTGCTCCCAAAAAGCTGAGTTTACAATTTACATGCTAAAATCAATATGATCATACATTATGATGAGTTTTTTTTATTTAATTTGAAAATACATAAAGATATACGCTATAGAAAAAAAAATTGTAAAGGTAATTTGATAAAATACCTTAAGATACGATAAAGTTTTGAAAAATATATCTTTTTTAAAAAAATCTACATTTTTGTAAAAGTTAATTGAATTAGTTGTCCTTACCAATGGCTTATGGTTACTTAAAGTGTGAATTTTCTGACCGAACCAGTTTGTTCAAGTAGCATCTCCAAAAAATTAGCGAAAAAACTAACACTTTCGAACGGTCTTACCTTTTTCAGCTATGAGGTTAACCCAAATTTTTTTTTATTAAAGTTGCAGAGGTTAACCTTCGAAGAAGAAGATGATGGTTATGATAACAAAGAGGCTATGCATCCAATTAATGGAAATAGTTATTAATGTATGGGCCTAGGAGAGTCGATTAAAATGAACCGTTCTGTTTTATAACATTGAGTTATAATGGAACATTGTTTATACAATATATAGATGTTTCAAGTAACGATTTAGTATTATAAGATATAGTGTTACAGATGTTCAATAGCTGTAGTTTATAGTAATATGTTCGGCGAATTATAAATGTTTTATAAATATGGTAAATAACAAACAGAAATACGTATTTATTAATTCTTATTCTGCATTTTACGATACATGAAAAAAGTTAATGGTAATTGTGTGTAAGAGTTACAATAGAACACTGTTTATACAATATATAGATATTTTTAGTAACGTTAGTATTATTACCATATATAGTGTTACCAATGTTCCATTGATGGAGTTTATAGAAATATGTTCCACGAATTACAAATGTTTATAAATATATTACAATAAGGTAAGTATAACTCACAGAAAACTCCTTTATTAATGTTTATTCCGATTGTTTACAATACATGAAAAAAGTTGATTAATGGAAGCCGTGTATCTGAGTTACAATGGAACATTGTTTATACAATATATAGACGTTTGTAGTAACGTTAGTATTATTAGATATAGTTTTACAAATGTTCGACTGATGTAATTTCTAGTAATATTTTCCACAAATTACAAATGTATTAGAAATATATGACAATAAGGTTCTTCTTTCAATTATGTTGACAAAAAAAATAAAAAATATGACAATAAGGTAAATATAACTCAAACAATTACTCATGTATTATAAATGCTTATTCTGATTGTTTACGGTACATGAAAAAATTGGATTATTGGAAACCGTGTGTCTAAGTTACAATGGAACATTGTTTATACAGTATATAGATGTATGTAGTAGCAATTTAGTATTATCAGATATAGTCTTACGAATGTTCCATTGATGTAGTTTATTGTAATATGTTCGACGAATTACAAATGTTTAATAAATATATGACAATAAAAGTAAATATAACTCAATCTACAGAAATACTCCTTAGTTAATGCTCATTATGATAGTTTACGATTACATGAAAGAAGGTGAAGAAAAATAAAAACTTATTATAAGTTTCATTAACATAGATCAGAAATACGAGAACAGTACATGAAGGGAAAACAATCAAAACATAGGCCAAAGTTAGTATTACAATCAAACTCGCAAGCCGGAAGAAATGGGAACGCAACCGTTTCCCGATATGGTTTAGAACCAGGGGTTCCCATTAACTGAATTTGGTTCATAATCACTTCGGCAATTCGAACGGCTTCCATGAATTGTGGAACTCTCCTAAAGAAACTTAGTATCATGAATAGACCTTCCTCATAACCACCATTGCAAATTAGAAATATCCCAAAAGCAAGCCGTGCATATAAGTTATGTGGACTAGCAACACCAACAAGTGAACTCTCACTTGAGATGGATCGGTTTGTGCTAGAATCCGAACACCTTCTAAATAGTTAGCAGTTATATTACTAGCATTAACACAACGACAGAAGAAATGCCTATAAGAAGATCCTTCATTACAATGCTGTGGATTAAGCATTATTTCATCTAGGTTTACTTGACGTAAAACCTCGTCATCTAGTGCATCAGATTTTCCTTCGCTACCAGCAAGAATGAAGGGAGTAATAAGTTTAGAAATGTAAAAATACATTAAAAGAAGCTTTATTTGAATGAAACTTAGTCATAAATATTAGTACCTTATATATAAAAAACCCTTCAACTGTTTAGATGGCTGCTTTACAAGTCTGTCGATTGTAGCCGGTAATTCCACAACGAGTGCACGATCGAGTTGCAGATATCTTGTTTTTTTTTTCTACGAATACCCAATAATTCATTAAGAAATACATCAATATATGTTTATATATATATATATATATATATATATATGATACCATAAGTATCTAAAAGATGAGTAGATAGTAAACGTAAGTAGATAATATATTTATATAAATAGATAAACTAAAAGATGGGCGGTTAAACCAGCCACTTAAACATGTGATATTAAAAACATAAGTAATTAAAGGGGAAAACTACAAAAAAAAATCCCAAATTTTTCCATTTAAGCCATTTTAAACCTGAACTATTATCTCAACCATTTAAAATCTGAACTTTTCATTGACTTCCAAATAAATCATGAACTTTTAGTTGATTAAGCCGATTAATACCTGACC
>OVBI01002569.1:0-13066 GCA_900406495.1 Sisymbrium altissimum | reverse complement strand
CTCGTATTACTCCTTCATACGACTGTATAATATTTCATATGTGCATGTTTACTTTTTTCTTTTTAGAAAAAGGGGAAACCATGAACTCGCCTTTGCAGCCGATGTGGCCAAAGTGGTCACAATCGCAAAATCTACAAGGCACCCATATAATCATGGATTGAACTCCTCCTCCGTGTGTATATACTTGGGACAGTTATTTTATACTGCCAATTTCTACTTTTCATAATCTTAATTAATATGGATCTTGTATTAACAATAATTTTTCTCTTTATTATAGGGCCCTTATATAACTAAATAATTCCTCGGCTAAATCTTTTTTCCTGGAATGTATTGTTGCGTGACATGACGACGTCCGTTCACCTATGCTACATGATCTTTCTGATTCAATGTAATATATTTATAAACTATGTATCCTTTGGATGTTTGGCTTTATTTTGTGTAATGTATGGTGTACTCGAATGATGGTCGTTGGTGATTCGTCAAATATGGACCGAATGTATTTGACACCAACTTATTTTACAAGTGTTTGTATCAAACTCGTTATGTACGAAAAAAATATAATATTTACTTATGTCTTTGTCACTTTCACTACCTTTACGTATATTCATATTAATACAAAGCTATGAATGGAAATAATATTATGTTTAATGATATTTACACTTATATTATGTATATTGAAATTATTCTGACTCATAATATTACTAAATGTAACTCACTTCTATGCTCATATTAATAAAGATGACCATTTTCATGTCACATATCACCTCTTTTAAGAAATTTTGCTACTACTATTATATCTTCAAAGGGTTCATTTGTTTATGACCGTAGTTAGATCCTTATTTTCATTACTATACTATTATTAACGCTAATGTCTAACAATTTATAATCTTATTGATCTAGTTATAACTATCTGTTTATATAATAGTTCATTTCATGTCATGTTATTACTGGTTTTCTGACATAAAAATATTTTCTCCTACTATATCTTCGAGCAGACTGATTAGACTTTTCAACCCACTATCTCCTTTTTCGTTTACCAATGAATGTTATTATTGAAGATATTTTATAAACAAATATACTTCGGGTACTATAATAACCAAACAAAACCCGATTCATCTATACGAGTCACCTGATAAATGTTTTTATAAACAATACATCCTCATCAACTGCCAAAATATCAGAGACCATGAAATCTATCGGAAGTCAGATAGGTGGACATTCTCTATCATTTAATCCTTATCTTTCCGATGGAAAAACATACGACGGCCAAGTCCTTGAAGGTGTTTTATTTAAAGATGAGCAGTCATTCACTGATGATAGTTCTGACGATGGTTCTTTTGATAGTGGAGACGATGCGGTAGACGATTTTCGCTACAAGAATCATGATCTCTATGTTGGCAAAGTGTTTACAAACAAATCGCAATGCAAAATAAGCATAACCGTACATGCTATTAAGGAGAAATTTGATTTCAAATGCCAGCGGTCATCCAAAAATTTGCTACTCCTTACATGCTAGGGTACTACATGCAAATGGGTGGTTCGGGCATCACGTGTGGATTCCTCCAAAAATTTTAAGATTCGCAAGGCCAACTTCATCCACACATGTACCTTTGAAGAACATGGCTTATTCGGCACCCAAGCTACTACCACAATCTTAGGCAAACTATTAAAATCAAAATACTTCGGTATTTTCAATGTTCCATGTCCACGCGAGGTTCAACAACTTCTATTTTCGGAGTACAACATAAACATAACTTATAAAAAGGCATGCCGTGCACATGAGTTAGCAATGGAAATCGTCAACCATTCTAGCGAACGTAGTTATGCCCTTCTCCTTTTCTATACGCATTTGCTCAAATATTTCAATCCTGGCACCATTTGCAACATTGATACCGAAGAAAATCCCAAACATCTCCACAGCTTTAAATCGTTATATCTTGCATTTGGAGCTTCGATTTCCGGGTTGCCGTATCTACGAAAAGTCATCATTCTCGGTGGAACACAGGTTGTTGGCAAGTATCACCGATGCCTCATAACAGCAACTGGCGAAGATGGAAATCAACAAGTTTTTCCACTCTCTTTTGGCATACTTGATGGACAAAATGAGTCTTCATGGGAATGATTTTTCAAACAACTTAAAGAAACTTATCCAGATTATGATGAATTGGTTTTTGTTTCGGATCAAACCTCATATATCACTAAAGGCTTGCAAAAGGTAATACTTTTAATTCTTTATTACGAGTTATTATTTACTATAACTTCATATATATATATTTTCAAATGCTAGTTATGTACTTAGATTTACCATTCATAATTGTTTTTATCTTGTATATATTTATATCAATAATCTTATATTAATGTTTACGTAGTAATATTGTTTTGCGTAGTTGTAACATTATATATTAATTTCCTTATATACAGGAGTATCCACTAGCTCATCATGTTGCATGTATTACTCATCTTCTCTAGAACATTCTTGCCAGATTTTATAAACCACAATTGGCCAATCTCGTGCGTACACACAGCTGGAGTTTCCAAGAACGTTTGGTCTATAGTTGACCTGGACAGTGGTTGTGCGAATTACCTAATTCAACTTGGATTCCCTCAATGGGCACGATCGTATTTCAATGGTAATCAATACAATATAATGACCACTACTGCTCTTGAATCGCTAAATGCTAGTTTTAAAGACGCTAGAGACTACCCTATAGTCCCTATGCTCGAGTGTATTAGGGAAACGGTTCTGAATTGGTTAGTTAGTCGTCGTAATGCTGGCTCTACCCATAGTGGAAAAATAACACGTACAATCCTAGGAAAGGTTACTGCAAACATTGAGAAGGCTATATGTCTCAACGTTGTTTCTATTAATAGTTGGGAATTTCTGTTCATTTCCAAAACTAGTAGGTAGTTCCATGTTGATTTACTGAGGCGAGAATGCTCTTTTTTTCAATTCCAACTCCTGAAATTCCCATGTCCTCACGCCGTTGCTTCAGCAACACACGCTGGCATTGATATGAACACTTTTGTTGATGATATTTTTAGCGACCAAACTTGTCAAAGTTTATATGCCGGAAGCATTCGTCCGATTCCAGGAAAACCAACCGACTATTATTCAATGTTTCCTAACTTTGAGTCTCGTCTGAAGCCACCCCTTACTTTGATACCACCATAAATGCTTCATAATACGCCGCTCACCTCAATTGGTGAATGCAAGGTTTGTTACTTAAGTGTTATTACTGGTTATAATATTGTATATATATTTACTAAATACTAAAATTTCTCACGAAAAAGAAGAAGTCAGTTATTCCCGTGTGCAGCCGATGTGGCTACCCTGCTCACCATCCAAAAACCTGCAATGCAGCGATATAATCAACTCAAAATGACTTTTCTATGTAGTTCGGTTCATGTATTAATATATATTCTCAATTTTGAGGTTTTTCTAGATGTCCCTAATATATTCACATTTGTTTTAATATTTTTATTTTTATTATAGAGCATTTCTATAAGCAGAGAATTCTCTGATGATATGCAGTTTTGTTGAAGGTAGATGGATTTTCCTAACGAGACGATGATCTACATTAAAGTATGTTATATGAAGTTTATTGTAAAATGTAATAAATTAAGAAAATATGTTTCCGGGATGTTCGGCTTTATTTTCCATAATGTATGATGTTCTTCTTTCATGGGCGTTGGTGAGTCGTCAAATATGTAAGTAATGTATTTGACACCAACATAGTTTGGAAAACCTTGTATTAAACTCGTCTTATATGAATTAGTGATGTATTATTTATTTATTTTATTGTCATGTCCAGTTATATTCACGGTTTATTATATATATATTTTTGTAAATGTTACTTATATCTGGATATTTTACTTTTAAAACCTTTTGTTGGTAATATATATGCTGTAAGTAACATTTTACACTATATATAACCGACTTGAATATAACTTCTAAATACCAACGTCAACGTATGCTTATGTTTACGACGTGGCATACTATTAACAAGGTATATTTCTACTGATATGACTTATTTTGATCATTCGTAATAACTTTCAGTGTATATACGTTTCTTTTGATTAACACGTTGTATTTTACTGGTTTACAACTCATCAAAACATCTTCACTTGCAATAGTGGCATTAACCGATGATTTAATTTTAGACAGGTTTATCAATTAATACACCTGTTTCAGAAAATATAACTAAATGAGCATTCCCTTATTAATATAAATAAACATTTATTAACTCATTCATCATCCAGTTACACCAGTCATAGAAGAAGATATTTATTAACTTTTGCTTATATATAGGGTCGTTAACTTTCATTTTCTCTCTGAATAAGATAGAAAGAAGGTGGTTTTTGGATTATTAATACTTCTATTTCTTTTGCTTCAATAGAAACACCGTGATTTATATATCTCAAGGTACATAGTCCCCAAATATACTTATATATTTATATTTCTTATTTCATTTCTTATTTCTACTTAGTGTTAATGTATATAATCTGGTATATATAGGTGTAATTACATGTTGTTTGACTGTAGATGGAACTACAACCCCGTCTTTTTGAAGTCGATGTGCGCCCATTCAGCGATGGTAGTACTGACGATGGCAGTGACGATGATGAGCTTTATGTTGGGAAAATATTCAAAAATAAAGAGAATTTCAAAATCAAAATGGCGGTACATGCAATTAGGCAGAATTCATATTTCAAGTACCAGCGGTCATCAAATAAATTCCTAGTCATAAAATGCCGCTCTACTACATGCAACTGAAAAATTGGGATTGCACGTATGCTTTGTTGCAAAAAGTTTCATATTCGCAACGCCAATTTCATCCATACATGTACCGAAGCTGAACGTGACAACTTCAACAGAGAAGTTAGTATCAAAGTCATAATCGAGCTTGTTAAGTGGAAGTACGAAGGAGAAAGTGACGGCCTAGGTCCCGAGGAGCTCCAACAGCTACTCGCCGACTACAATATACACATCACTGAATCGAAAGCATCTCGTGCAATTGAGATACTACATGAGTTAGCTGAAATCCGTTGATTGCTGGTTGGTTTTGTATTTCATATGTGTGACATATGTTAAGGATAATTATGGCTTTATTTTCAATTATGTTTTGGTTTGTGTTTCTTAGACGGATGTTGGTTAATTTTGAATGATGACCGGTTGTATTAGAAACCAACATAGTATAGAACATGTTGTATGAAACTTATCATGTATTATAATAAGCTAATGTATAATTATGTACTTGATATGTCTAGTTATAAACCTTTATTTCTGTTACTATAATCTTATAACTCTATATAATATTGAACTACACTTACAAAATATATCCGGTTATATTCAAAAGTTTTACCAGTTAATTATATAAAATTACCAGTCAAATAATTTAACAATTCATTATTCTCGCATACGAGATACCAGTGTTTTATCTTGTTATTGTGAACTTGTTGGCTTTCACGAATCGAATTATATCATTTGTACCAATAATATATAATAGTTACTGAAAATGTGTAATTTTTACTTGTTAACGATCTAGTTACATTAATTTGAAACTACTTCCTACCAATTTGATGTGTGATGTAAATCACATCTTTCTGACACAATTTTTCACATCTTTCTGACACAATTTTGTTATTTTCCTCCGACATATATCTTCTAGCAGATCCTTCTTTTACTATCTGATTAGACTTATCGAACCAATATACAGTTTTACGTTTATCTATACAAAAAATATTTGTTAAGAAAATAAAAATATGATACAGTTGTTGATACAAAAAGTTGGTCCACCTTTATATATCATGGTTGGTCGTTGATGCAATATACAAAAGTAATAGAAGCCATCTTTATCAAGGTGAGTGGGGTTTTAAGATTTTTACTATCTCCTTTGTGATACGATTAATTTACTATTATATTGTGTTTATGAATATTATTTTGTTTCTATTTATTGACTAATAGTCTTATAATGATGCTGTCAACAGCAAAAAAATCTCATGCATGTTCTTCCAAGTGCTTCACTTACTGATATCGTCCGAAGAGTAGGACATAGCGGATTTGAAAATCTCGGTCCATTCATTGTAGCTGGTCCTGACGGAAAAGCTGCCGCACTAGACGCCGATGTTTTGCGTGAGGTAAATCTAGATGGGTTTGTTCATTCGGCCTACCTTACTAACGAAGGATCTCCTTATCGCCATTTCCTTTGCGCTTGTCTTAACGCGGGTAACATAACTGCCCACTATTTAGAAGGTTTACGTAATCTTGCTCAAAGTGGTCCATCTCACATTGGCATCGATATGCTCAGTGTTGCTGCCCCTCATTATATGTATGCGCGATTAGCTATAGGGCTATTTCTAATTTGTTGTGGTTCATGCGACCAAGGTATTATGGTTACCAATAATTTCTTGAGTAAAGTTGGTGATTTTGAAGAAGCAGTTCAAATGGCTGAAAGAGTCGTGGGTCAAGTTCATGATATGGGAACCGAAAAGATGGATGAATATAATGAAATGATAAGATATACTGCAGTTCCAATATGTGGGGTTGTATTGTAATGGACCGGGTAAATGTTGTTTAAGTTGCCTTCCTTTTATATATGTTTGGCGTATTTGTGGTTTGCGTTTTTAGCTATATTTATGGTTGTATGTTAAACTTCCTTTGTTTTTATAAATATTAACATGGTTACATATATATGTTTACCAACAATTAATATATAGCTACTGTTATATTTTATATCATTGTTTTCGGATATAGTTTCATATATGTTGTTAAAATTGCAATCTTGTATTTAATAAATATAATGGATCAAAATATCCGATTTTCATACGTGATTTACCTTTTCCGAATTCGACACCTTGCCTTATTTATCTTTTCAAATCCTCAATTCTTATTCAAAAATTACCAGATCGATATATAGCAGTAATACAAATATTTTATGAATGTAAATATTGGACCAATTAATAATTCGAGTCACTTGTAATAGTATAACTACATCAGCTATTTTGGAAGTTATTTACTCATAAAAGTCCATATCTGTTTGGCTTCGAAAATTCACTACAAACAAGTTAACCTCTTTCAATATATGTTAACATTAAAAAGTTATCATTTACAGTAACGAACAGTTACGTGTCAGAAACATAGCTCTCGATCTGAACAGGGCAAAATGATCCAGAAATTTTTTTCTCTAATAAATTTCAAATGTACCTTTGTAAATCACCCTATATTTTATAGACTCTAAATAAAATATATACTATTTATTAATTCATATATTACTTATTACACATAATTTTAATTATGTATCTGAACAATGTAATAAAAATTATTTTTATTAAATATATATATTTCATAATAACTTTTATATGCAAAAAATATTTTCTTATTCACTTTAAATTATATTTATTAATTACAATAAAAATTTATATCATTTTATTATATTATACTTACATAATTTTATATTATATATATTTGTAAAGTTTTATTATTCACATATAAAATAATTTAACATAAAAATTATAAATATTTTTACTTTATTAATATTATATTAAATAAATTATGATATAATAATAATATATAAAGGCAATTTCAGTATATTAATACAAATTATTAATTTATACTAACTTACCATAATTATCAAATATATTTATCACATATAACTACATTTATTGTAAATTTCATTATATGCAAAAATAATTCAAACATTTATTTGTTGTTTCCTAAAATGAATCAATATAAATATTTGATTTGTATTTATACCAATCAGTAATAAAAGTATAGTAATGTACAATTATTCATTTTCAAGCTTTCAAAAGTTTTATTATTTTTATAACTTTTTATAGTTTATTCTATTATTTGAATTTTTATAATTATATATGAAAATAAAATAAAATTTTATGTTTTTAGAGAAAATATTTTGTTGTTGATGGTGTAATTATTAAAAAGTACTAATCCATCTAAAGATTTTTTTTTAAATGTAATCTTAATTATTTAATTTATTATAATTATCATTATTATTTATTTTTGGAATAACCATTATAATAAATCATTTATATAAGATGATAAAATTTATGTAATTAAAAAAGGAGTTGATTAATATCATTAAATCATCTTTCTATAAAATGAATCGAGAAAATTTATAACAAAATTTCATAATTATTTATCGAGATAATAAAATTTTTGAAATTAGATTTAATATTATTTTATGTAAGTTAAAAATATATATGGTAAAATATTTATATAAATATTACATTGTGCGCAAGGCGCGGGTTACTACCTAGTATTTAGATAAAATTGAAATTATAATCCATTGATCCAAAAATTATGTTAAATTCTAAGATATGTGAAAAATTATGTACAAAAATAAGATTTTTTAAAAAAAAATTATGTCTATCAGAATAAAATAAAATTGAAAAAAAAAAATAAAAACTTACAAAAAACTTTGTCATGAAAAATAAATTAGCAACAAAAAAGTTATTTCAAATATGTCGAAATATATAAAAAAAACTTAATTTGTCAAAATAACCTAGACATTTAATATAAATAAAGGTGAAAATGAAAATGTCAAGATTTCCAAAAAAATCATATATTTCACAAAAATACTGAGATGAATATTTAAAAGTTAAACTAAAAAACTAAAAAATCATCTAAAAATTTAATAACTAGAAATTTGGTCTGGAATTAGTTTATGAAATAAGTATTGATATCATTATTAATTAAGAAATAAAAAGAACCAGAAACATTTGATGAAATTCTAATAGTTATACTGAGTCTTGAAAAAATTTTAATTTACTTAAATTATTATTATTTTAATTTAATTTTTTTAGACTGACTCTTAACATATCTTTGCTAATTTTATTTCAAAATATTATTATATTTAATTTAATATTTTTAAAAATGATTTTTGACATATGTTTGTTAAAGTCGTTTTAAGTTATTCTTATATTATGATAGTTTTCCTTTTTGTGTATTTTAATTTACTTAAAGTTTTAATAATATATTTAACATTTTGAAATATTTAATTAACAAAAATAACTGATTCTTGGCATATTTTTATTACATTGGTTTTAAAGTTTTATTATATTTAATTTTGTATTTGAAAACTGATTCTTAACATATTTTTGTTAAATTCATTTTAAAATTATTAGTAGATTATGATAATTTTCTTTTTGTGTATTATAATTTATTTAAACTTTAATCATATATTTAACATTTTGAAAGGTATATGTTGAAAAAAACTATTGATTCTTGACACACTTTTATTAAATTCGTTTTTAGTTTTTGTTATTTTAAAAACTGATTATTGACATATTTTTGTTAATTTTTTTCTTAAATTATTATTAGTATATTATAATAAAAAATAATTTAAAAGGGAATTAACTTTATATTGTCAAAATTTCCAAAACACATATATATGCAAGATTAAAAATACTGAATTTGATTGGTTTACATCAGCATATAAATTAAATATTATGTACAAATATCAAGATTTCCAAAAAAATCGTCATCAAATTCTAAGTGGATTAGATGAAATCGGCAATAATCACATGAATGCGCAATTGTAATTTATGACAGCAATGCATTAATTTCAGTTGAATAATACTCCCTCTGTCTCTAAATAATAGATTTTTTTTGTGTTTTCACACATATTAAGAAAATATATTAAAATTTGATAATAAATGTATAATTTTATGTGATTATCAATTTTTAATAACTTTAAACCAATAGCAATTCAAAAAATTCAATTAAATTTTGAGACAAAATTTTTAAGTTTTCTATGCAATTATTAATTTTTAAACTTAAAAACTTTATCATTTTGAAAAAATTTTTTTTTTCAAAATTATCTTTTAAACCAATAAATTTAATTTATTTATTTAATTTTTTTTGAAACATTTATCTTTTGAAATGATAACTTTTAAGTTTTCTATGCAATTATTAATTTTTAAACTTAAAAACTTTATCATTTTGAAACAAATTTTTTTAAACTATTTATCTTAAAAGATTTTTAAAAATTAATAATTGCATAGAAAACTTAAAAACTTTATCATTTTGAAACAAAAATTTTTTTAAAAATATTTATCTTTTGAAAACAGAGGGAGTAGTATATATTTTAAAGGGAAATCTCATACAAAACGTTCAAAGACAGCTAATTCCACTTTAAACCTGGAATTTTAACTCATATAATAAACCCTCAATTTGGATAGTTTAGTGAATTAAACCACCAAAATGCCTTTCATGTACGAAGGCCACAAAACATTAGAGATGTCTATATAAGGGAACAATAACTTCTGTAAAAATAATTATTTTATTTTAAATAAATCTAAAATATCCAAAAATATCCAGATGAACTCTCTCTCCCTCTCTTAAGTTACTACAAGATCACAAGACTCTCTACATAATCCAAGAAATAATAAAAATTGTTATGAATAAAGCGCTTACCATTTGCGACAACATTCATCGTCATCTTTTTAAAAGTAGCTCCCTTGCGATCGTAGAGGGTAATATTAGCCTCGCTGTAACTCTTGGTTGCAAAAATAATCTCACCCATATGATTAATGCCTTTCATTTGTAAAGAAAGGTCAAGGTTATCGAAAGACATCTCCAAGAAAGCCTGTTTACTGGCTTCGAGAACCCACAAACCATTTGCGTTCTCAGGAGTTATAGTGTGTACGGCTACTTTTCCATGGTAGTTTAACAAATGTGGAACATGTGTATTGGAAAAATTAAAATCGTCAGATATCTTCATAACGATATCAAACTTCTCAGACTTCACATCGAAGCTTACCAAAGTCAGTTGCGTCATTCCTATGCCCGTGTGGGCAAGGTAGTACACAACTCCATCCATACACGGACCATGAGACCAAGGAGTGTGAGGGATACTACAATCTATCAGTCTCCAAGATTCTCGTTTAGCTCCCAATGTGAATACTTTAAATTCAGACAACGAATCTGCCGATCCAACGCCTGTCTTCAAGTGCATTAACACCTTGTACTGGTTATCGACAGGATCATATCCCAAAAAGCTCCTGATGACTTTCAATAGTCTACTGGTATTAACTCCTGGTAAAGTTATAGACTTACCGGTGCAAGGGTTACATATGATGTGTCCACGACCATGCGTTCCTCGAGTATATCCAATGCTCATCAATCCATTGACGTAAGTGTAGTAGCTTGGTCTCCACGGGTTTGAGAAGGGGCATTTTACTTTCGATAAAAAAGACGTTGATGTTGATGTTGATGACGAAGAGAAGAAGTACCAGTTTGTGTGTCCCGTTTCCTTATCTCGGTCTTTAAAAGCGATTAAGAGACGAGAAGGCTGAGTCAATGATCGATGGGGAAACGATCTGATGAAAAACTCCCTGTGGATGAGTTTTGCCCATGATTTCGATACGAGGAGAAACCTACCTACGGACTTCACAGGCAGTCGCATAAGAATCTCGATCAGTAGATCCAAAGGAACAACATCGGTATTCGTCTTTTGCCGTAGACGAAGACTTGATCTCATGGTCGGAAACCCTAATTTAAGACCGTTCTCGAAATCCTTTTTTTCTTTCACTTCCGTCTCATATATTCAACAGACCCAATTTTGTATACGGACTAAGATTTCCAAAGAATATACTTTCACGGTCCATTATTCCATCTTCCATTGATGGCCCAATCTCGAAATTAACTCCACAATATTACCCTATGATTTGGCCAGGCCCAAAGAACAAGTCTCCTGTTTTCTTCAACCTTCTCACGGTCGAAAAACTTACCCTACACGCTTCGCATTTGTATTCAAAAGTCGGACATCACGAATCCTAACCGGCGGGACTCATCGGCTCCCAACTCATTACATCCATCTCCGTCTTCAATTCTCTTCACTTGCCCACGCCATGCCTTCCTACCGCCGTTATAACTCTGCATCCTATAAATGTGGATCGCCAAACACACCGAACTCTCAAAACGCCTCGCCTTATCTAACAATCTCCAAATGGCCGCCATTGATTTCGTAGCTATTACGTCAAACAGAGTGTGTAGGGGAAGCAGTCGCTGGAGATGGAACAGTGGAAGTGATAATGAGCTGATTTCGGGAACCATGACTGCTTTTGTGCAATATGCTTAGATATAATGATAATTTTTTACTAAAGCACGTTGAAACATCTGAACATGCTTACTAGTATGCCTGATTGTGTCATGGATAACTCAGAGTATTATTTCTTAATTCATAACAAGGATTTTAGGTCAGTAGTTGCATATATTGGAGCTGAATAAGGATAGGAAATTATTTGGACCGTCAAACCTGAGTACGAATACAAATTACTACATTTGCAGAGCTATACTTTCAGACAAACTATCGTCAAAGTCAAAGTGAGACTTTTTATTATCTTCGTATTGTTCATTCTCACAATATCAATTGGATTGCTAAATGTCTAAATTTGAGATTCAGGCTTGCCAAAGGCGATGGTGGGATGGTTTTTCTTCACAATGTCATTGTTTTATGCTCTGGAGTAAAAGGAATATAATTTCAAAGTCCATTTTCTGAATTTAGGCTTATGCATAAGATATTTGTAATTCTATTTCGTGGTTTCATTTTCACCTTACCGTTAATGCCTAATAATTGCCTATGAAGAGAAGAGCATAGATTATGAGACTATTCTCCACCTTCTGCTATTGTCATGGGATCCACATCCTATGCCCAAATTCACTGCTTTGTGGAGTATCTAAAGGTGCGATCACTTACAGATTTATTTTAGCTGCTCTAAATTTAATTTGTAGTATATATATAATATACATATTTGTTGAAATGGTCCATAATGTTTTTTATTGCAGTGATAACACTTCAGGAGAGGAAGAGAAAGCACCAGGATCCAGGGATGAGAAATGGAAAGTGAAGTTGCAATGGAAAGCTGGCCAAAGCAAAGAGTATTTGGCTGCAGCCTGCTTATTGTTCTTTTGAAATCATTAATGAATATAAGAAGGATAAATCTGTATCAAAAGAAATTATGTTAATAAAATTAAATCCGACCCTCTTTCACAGTTTTAGACCATCTCCATTCATTTAGATATTGCTTACGTATCTAACAATAAAAT
>OVBI01002568.1:0-18847 GCA_900406495.1 Sisymbrium altissimum | reverse complement strand
TCCACGCGTTTTGGTCAAAATGACCCCTCGGCTACTCACGCGTGTCGGCTAAGTGGTTTGCTCGGTCACCTGGATGATGCTCATGGTCGAGTCATGATGCATAAGATGTTCCACTCGAGCCATTTGAGTTATGACGTGACCGACTTGTTCCTTGAGCTGAAAGAGCCTTATCTTAGAGTTTGTCCCGGAGGAAAACTCCAAAATCCCATCGAAGTCCAATCTCTCAGTTGTTGGTCGGGACGTGTCTCTATCGGGAATCAATCCGGTCAGTGCAAGTACTCTGGTTCTATGGACAGGTAAAGTATCGAGGACACTATCGGGTGTTGATCGTGGAAAGGAATGCAGCTCTCGGGTCGCGTCTCGGGCAAAGATATTTGAGACTCGAGACGCGTCTTGGGTAGGTTCATCGACAATACGGGACGCATCTCTATCGTCCAGCATTCGTCGCTCCTGAACCTCGGCTGGTTGCGATACTCGGTATTTTGCTCGGGACGCACTGACCAGCTCGTCTCCATCTGATCCCGGGTTAAAACGATAGACGGTACGTTCTGCGTCTCGATGAAAATCCCCCACATCTCGATAGTTGTCCGATGCAACTCGATACTCGTCCGATCCTTCTCGATGCACATTCTGATTTTCTCGGGCAACGTCCATATTTTCTCGGATAATTTTCCTCCTATGCTCTCTGGTCATCTTCCCAACGCTTTTGCTCATAGCTCCATGCTCTGGTTCAAGCTGCTCTAATTCCCATCAATCCCCTCTTCTTGAAAAGGATTTGACCACAAATCCGGCTCGTCTGCCACATAAGGAGATAAATCAGTAACGTTAAAACTAGAGGATATGTCATACTTACCTTTGAGATCAAGTTGGTATGCATTGTCCTGAATCTTCTTCACCACAGCAAATGGTCCATCCACCTGGGGCATCAACTTTGATTTTCTTTCTTCGGAAAACCGTTCCTTTCTCAGGTGTACCCAAACCAAATCTCCTGGCTGAAAGATCATCTTCCGTCTCTTCCGATTGGCATGTTTCTTGTACTCCTTGGTTTTGGACTCGATGATTGCCCTGGCCCGTTCATGTATCTTTTTAACAAGTTTGGCCTTCTTTTTGCCATCTAAACTGGATCTATCACTTAAAGGTATTGGAATTAGATCAAGAGGTGACAAAGGGTTAAAACCATAAACGATTTGAAAAGGGGAATATTTAGTAGCTGAATGCATAGAATGATTGTATGAAAATTCGACATGGAGAAAATGTTCTTCCCAACTTTTAAGGTTTTTCTTAACCAAAGTCCTAAGCAACGTTGACAAAGTCCTATTAACTACTTCGGTCTGCCCATCAGTTTGCGGGTGGCAAGTTGTTGAGAACATTAACCTAGTTCCTAGCGTAGCCCACAATGTCTTCCAAAAGTAACTAAGGAACTTTGGGTCCCGGTCAGATACTATGGACTTAGGCATGCCGTGCAACCTAACTACATCCCTAAAGAACAAGTCCGCTATGTGAGATGCATCATTGGTCTTTTCACATGAAATGTAATGCACCATTTTAGAAAAACTATCCACGACCACAAAGATAGAATCTTTCCCGGTTCTACTCATAGGTAACCCAAGCACAAAATCCATTGAGATATTGGTCCATGGATGATGAGGAATCGGTAAGGCTAGACTTAGCCTCTTTGCACGTGATTCATCGGCTACAGATTCTGATCACATCTCTTTTCATGCCCGGCCAAAAGAAATGGTCTTGAAGGACCTTAAACGTCTGGGCGATCCCGAAGTGCTCCATCAATCCTCCCCCCATGAGCTTCCCTACAAAACAACTCTCTCAAGGAGCAATGTGGAACACAAAGGCGGTTATCATAGAAAAGGAAACCTTCAAGCCTAAAATACTTTTCAAACGCATAATTGGCACAACCTTTGAAAGGTTCACTGAAATCTGAATCGGTTTCATACAAGTTTTTAATGAATTCAAATCCAAGAAATTTGGTTCCAAGGGAAGATAGCAATACATACCTCCGAGATAGTGCATCGGCCACTACATTTTCTTTACCTTGCTTGTATTTGATCACATAAGGGAAAGTCTCGATGAATTCAACCCACCTCGCGTGCCTCTTGTTCAGTTTCTGCTGGCCTTTTAGATGCTTAAGCGACTCATGATCAGTATGGATCACAAATTCCTTCGGCCACAAGTAATGCTGCCATGTCTGGAGTGCACGCACAAGAGCATACAACTCTTTATCATACGTGGAGTAATTCAGGGTTGCTCCTCCCAGATTTTCACTAAAGTAAGCCATGGGTCTCCTTTCCTGCATAAGAACAACACCAATTCCAATCCCTGTGGCATCACATTCTATTTCAAATGTCTTAAGGAAATCAGGAAGGACAAGGACAGGCGCATGGGTCAACTTCCCTTTTAGAGTCTGAAAGGCCTCTTCTTGTTCTTTTTCCCACTTGAAACCCATGGTTTTCTTAATCACCTCGGTCAGGGGAGCAGCAATCATACTGAAGTCCTTAACAAACCTTCGGTAGAATCCAGCTAAGCCATGAAAGCTTCTGACCTCACTCACGGTTGTTGGACTTGGCCATTCCTTGATTGTTTTGATTTTCTCCTCGTCCAATCGTATGCCTTCTGTACTAACAATAAAACCAAGAAAGATAAGGTTATCCGTTCCAAAAGTGCACTTTTTTAAGTTAGCATAGAGTTGTTCTTTCCAAAGCAGTTCAAGAATGGTTTTAACATGGATAACATGTTCACTAAGACTCTTGCTATAGATTAATATGTCATCAAAGTAGACAACAAAAAAAAGTCCTATATAAGCTCTCAAGACATGATTTATTAACCGCAGAAAAGTGCTAGGTGCATTGGTTAATCCGAATGGCATCACCAACCATTCATAAAGACCATGTTTTTTTTTTTAAAACAAGTTTTCCACTCATCACCCTCTTTCATCCTAATTTAGTTATATCCACTCTTAAGATCTATCTTAGAAAAGATCACAGATCCATACAACTCATCTAGCATGTCATCTAATTTAGGAATTGGATGACGATACTTAACTGTTATGTTGTTGATGGCCCTACATTCCACGCACATACGCCATGTCCCATCTTTTTTTGGAACGAAAAAGGACTGGAACTGCGCATGGGCTCATGCTCTCCCGGATGTATCCTTTGTCCATCAGCTCACTAACTTGTTTCTGAAGCTCCTTGGTCTCCACAGAATTTGTCCTGTAAGCGGGTCGGTTTGGCAAGGAAGCTCGTGGGACAAAATCTATCTGATTTTCTATTCCTCTTATAGGTGGCAAACCGGTCGGTGTTTCATCTAGAAACACGTCAGAAAAGTCCTGCAAAATTTCTTTCAGTTCACTCGGAAGCTTCAGTGGTTAGTCAGGCAAGTTCATAAGTACTTGTTTGTTAATGAACAAAAGCATAGGCTGGTGATTATGAAGTGCCTTACCAACGGTGCTTGCCTTGGCAAAGATGTTAGGTTTCTTGGACATTGACTGACTTGTACTTGTTGATGGATTTGATTCATCAACCGGCTTCTTTTCGTCCTCCAATTTCTTTTTCAACATCAGTTGGTCACGGTGGACCTCTTGTGGAGTCAGGGGTGCCAGGATAATCTTCTGCCCGCGGTGGTTGAATGAGTACCGATTGGTGTAGCCATCGTGAATAACCTTTTTGTCAAACTGCCACGGCCTTCCAAGCAAGATATTGCCGGCTTCCATGGGCACTATGTTGCAAAGGACCTCGTCCTGGTACTGCCCAATGGAGAAGGATATCATCCTCTCGCTATCCACCTTGAGTTCACCTTCCTCATTGAGCCATTGTAGCTTAAACGGCCTGTCCCTTTTTCTCACAACAAAACCCAGTCTGCTGACCAAAGAGTCACTAACAATGTTAGTACAGCTACCACCATCAATAATGAGGCTACATACCTTACCTTGGACTTGGCAGTGTGTATGGAACATATTTTCTCTCTGGATTTGTTCATCATCCTTAGGTTGAACACTAAGAACTCGCCAGGTCAGCAAGAGTTCACCACTTTCGAGTTTCTGGAGCAAACCTTCCTCATGATCAGAGGATATAGAATCCAAAACTACATCTTCCAGTTCGGTCTCATACTCTCCATTGTCCAACAAGATCATGGTTCCTCAGTTGGTGCATTCATGGGCGTAGTGTCCTCTTCCTTGGCACTTGTAGCACCTAACGTCCCGGTTCCTTGTGCCCTCAGCTATTCCTTTTCCTTTAGAATCATGAACAACCGGATTAGTTTTAAAATCAGTTTTTGGTCTGGACAGCGACTTATCTTTATCAATCGGAGTGGTCCGGCCAGATGATGCGTTTGGCGCTGATTTGGTGGGGCCGTAGGTGGTGCGGGTCGTCCCTCTCCTCTTGAGCTGTTGCTCCACCAGAATCGCCTTGTGCAACATTTTGTCTAGTTCAACTTAATGTTCCATCTCCAGCTTGTCCTTAATCTCTCGGTTCAGTCCACCCAAAAATCGATCCATGGTGGCTTCTCTATCCTCTGAAACGTCAGCCTTGATCAGCAAAGTTTCCATCTCCTGAAAATAATCCTCAACACTCTTCTCAACTTTTGATGAAGGTCACGGTGGTAATGATTTGGCACAAACCACTTCCTCATGATCCTTTTTAGCTCGGTCCAAGTTTCCAGAGGTGGTTCACCACTGTGTCTCCTGCTTGTCACAAGCTGATCCTACCAGTTAATATCATAATCATAAAATTCTGTGGCAGCGATCCTTACCTTATTGAACTCAGAATAGTTTTGGCAATCAAAGACAAGTTCAATCTTCTTTTCCCATTCCAAATAAGGTCCGGATCATTTCTGCCATGGAAAGAAGGAATTTTCATTTTAAGGTTAGAGATACCCTGTTTCCTCTGTTTTGGTTCACCCTTCTTTGGCTGCCTTGAGAGGAATCATCTCGGCTATAGTACTCGTCAGCCTGATCATTCATGTTTCTCCTCCTTTGTTCTCACCGGTTTCTGCCCGTAGGTGATTGAGGCTTATGTCTGTTTTCGAGCTCATTAAGACGTAGGTGAATAGTTTCATGCTCCTTTCTCATCATTTGTTGTACCTATGCTAACAAAGCTTCAAGTAAAAGTGCATTAGTGTTTTGTGGTTCCTCCTATTCAGGTGTGTTACTCGCCATTTGTTCCCTGAAATTTACTTTGCAAACTCGTTAAAATATCCCTCAGGTGTTTGATCCTCACTTAGTGTTTCTCACGATTTTTTTTGGTGGAATAAATGATTTCAAAGAGCTCTTGGAGAACAAACTTAGTCAAACCAATGGAACAAACCAAAAAACCTCCCAAGTAAAGAAAATGCATAAGAGAATGAAGAGGAAATCCGTTTTAACCACCCAAAGGATGGATTTCTCCTCAGCCAACATGATTACCCTTCCACCACTTCCAAACTTTCGAACTAAATATATATATATTTTTTTTCTTTGCTTTTTTTTTTGATAATAACTTGTAATGGAAGTAAAGGATGGCCCGGATTTAAATCAGAAAAACAGGACAGAAAATTTCAAAGAAGAAGAAGAAACGAATTATATATGAAAAGAACAAAGTACCAAGCTTAAGATATACTCTGATACCACTTGACACACTCCCGGAGATCACTTCTTAAGCGGTACTGGATAATCCTTCCAACGGGGCTATTAGCACCGTGTTGAAAGAGATGTGGAGGTGAAGGGTTTCACACAAAGTCTATCGACTGACTTTGATGATCCCGGATCTTGATTTATACGCACCAAAGAATCAAGAAAGAGGTTGATGGATGTACGCACCAACCCGGATTTTTTTCAGAAAGAACAAGAGAATTCACTTCTCGGAAGATAGAAACATTTTTGATAAAAAGATGGTTGTTATTTCTTGTCGAAGATGAAGAATGCATATAGAGTTTTTCAGGTGAATTTATGACATAGAAAATTGAAATGAAGACTAAAATTAACTCGCGAAGAATGACCCTTGAATCCACGCGTTTTGGTCAAAATGACCCCTCAGCTACTCACGCGTGTCGGCTAGGTGGTTGGCTCGGTCACCCAGATGATGCTCATGGTCGAGTCATGATGCAGAAGATGTTCCACTCGAGCCATTTGAGTTATGACGTGACCGACTTGTTCCTTGAGCTGGAAAACTCCAAAATCCCATCGAAGTCCAATCTCTCAGTCGTTGGTTGGGACGCGTCTCTATCGGGAATCGATCCGGTCAGTGCAAGTTTTCGGGTTTTATCGGCAGGCGAAGTATCGAGGACACTATCGGGTGTTGATCGTGCAAAGGAATGCAGCTCTTGGGTTGCGTCTCGGGAAAAGATATTTGAGACTCGGGACGCGTCTCGGGTAGGTCCATCAGTAATATGGGACGCGTCTCTATCGCGCAGCATTCGTCGCTCCTAAACCTCGGCTGGTTGCGATACTCGGTATTTTGCTCCGGACGCACTGACCAGCTCGTCTGATCCCGGGTTAAAGCGATAGACGGTACGTTCCGCGTCTCGATGAAAATCCCCCACATCTCGATTGTTTTCCAATGCAACCTGATACTCGTCCGATCCTTTACAATGCATATTCTGATTCTCTCGGACAACGTCCATATTTTCTCGGGAAATTTTCCTCCTATGCTCTCTGGTTATCTTCCCAACGTTTTTGCTCCTAGCTCCATGCTCTGGTTGAAGCTGCTCTCCTTCGTCCGAGCTACTCACGATGCTACCGTCCGGATGCATGTACTGATTCCCATCATCAGGTGTTTTTTTTCCGATTTATACTTTTATTTTGTTTTCAATCTTTAAAAAAAAAAGAGAACATTGATACACCTTTCATTTTGGTTTCAGGATCCAATCGACCACCGGACAAGATCACACCAACGACCACACCATTTATCATTCCAGATCGAACTCAGATAACTTCTTTCCCTCTTTGATTATTTCTTGCATCATTTTCCATACGTGGACTAAGTTTCTTTACACGATAAAAAAATCAATCTTGTTTCCGTATTTGTTCACCGCTTGCAATCATCTTATTCATTCCGTAATCAATTAGCCAAATTATCTCTGTCAATCACGATCAAACTATTCCGGATTCCATTCATTATTATCGGTCCATAATTTTAAAACACTTACATAAAATTTATATCTTATGTCAGCTGATAACATGGACAATAATGCACGTGAGCAATTTGCTCAAATCATGGTAGCCATTGAAGGGCTTACCAACCGCATCGTCCAGGTCGAGAACCGACAGAACGATGAATCCGATTATTCGGACGATGACAGCCGAGCTTCTTGAGACCTGGGAACGATGGCCCGGGCTTGCATCGGGACGACCACGATGATCCCGATCACGGCCAAGGCCACGACAAACGACACGACCCGGCTAATGCACGACATCGCGAACAACCCCGCAATAACCATGAGCGACCAAGATGAGCCGATGACGATGACCCTCGGCACGGTGGCAAAAACCTCAAACTCGCACCACCTACGTTTGCGGGCAAGATCAATCCAGAACCCTATCTTGATTGGGAGCGAAGCGTGGATTACATGTTTGAGTATTATGAATAATCCGAGCAACGCAAGGTCTCTCTAGCAGCTGCCCAACTCACGGACAATGCTCTAGTATGGTGGGATCAATATGTAGCGGATCTGCGACGGCGCAGACTTCCCCAAATCCTCACATGGGAAGATATGAGCTTCCATCTCCGTAAGCGGTACATGCCAGCCTATTATCACCGAGACTTGCAAAAGAAGTTTCGAAAACTCTCCCAAGGATCTAAGACGGTCGAAGAATATTTGAAGAGTTTGAAACTCTAAAGAACCGACTGGAGGTCTCAGATTCTCAAGAAACACTCATGGCTCAGTTCTTAAACGGCCTTCAAGACCGCATAGCCAGAAAAGTGGAGCGCAAGCCCTATGTCGACCTCGATGAGCTTCCCCACCTCGCGGTGCAAGCGGAGCAGCACATCAAAAGGAAGACTTCATCTCTCAACCGTTCAAAACCAAATTGGACCCCGCCAGCACGCAGTTTCGACAAGGGCAAGTCCACAGAGGTTGTGACAAGGAAACCGGCTCTGGACACCAACAAACCGACCAAGCCCGGCTCTAACACAACTCCGGCCACACGAGCCTGAGATGTAACTTGTTTCAAATGCCAAGGCATGGGTCATTACGCGAGGGAATGCCCAAACCAACATGCAATGATTCTACGCGACTATGGTGAGATCGAACCTTACGATTAGGCCGAGGAAACCACGGAGGAGACCGACGATGAGGTTGTCGACTATCCGGATGTGGGAGAAATCTTGGTCACACGACGGTCACTCAGCGCACTGTTCGAACCGGAGACCATGCAACGAGAAAATATTTTTCACTCTTGGTGCACCGTCCAATCAAAAAAATCTGCATACTGATCATCGATGGAGGATCATGCACCAATGTAGCCAGCAAATATTTGGTGGACAAGTTAGGTCTTAAAAAGACTAGACATCCACGTCCATACCGACTGAAATGGCTAGATGACAAGGTGGAACCCAAAATCAGCGAGCAAGTCATCCTACCATTCAGTATTGGCAAATACTATGACCAAGTGACCTGCGACGTGGTGCCAATGCAAGCTGGACACATTTTGTTGGGACGCCCCTGGCAATTTGACAAAGAAAGCCTACACAATGGCCGGACCTGTCGCCTTTATCTCCTCACGAAGTCCACGAGCTACAGAAAGCCATGGACAAAGGGGCTAAGGATAAGTAAAACCAATTTCTTTATTCCCCCTTGTAAGATTATTAAATCTCTAGAAATGAACAAACAGGTATTACTAATGATCTTTAAGGAAGGATACCTTACAGGAGCCGATGCAGCAGATTACCCCGAAGAGATCAAGAAACTTCTGGACCTATTCCAAGATGTTTTCCCGGAAGAGATGCCGGCAGGTCTTCCACCCAGTTGAGGAATCGAACATCAGATCGATCTAGTCCCCGGTGTGCCCCTTCCCAACCGACCCGCATATAGAGTCGACCCCGAAGAAGCTAAAGAGCTAGAGAAGCAAGTCCAAGAACTCAAGCGTCATTTTGGTTCCAAAGAAAGATGGAACCTGGAGGATGTGCGTAGAATGCCGAGCAATCAACAATATAACAGTCAAATACCGCCACGCAATTCCATGGCTGGACGATATGCTTGATGAGTTAAGTGGTGCTACCATTTTCTCTAAAATTGACCTTAAATGTGGATATCATCAGGTTAGGATGAAAGAAGGAGACGAATGGAAGACTGCTTTCAAGATCAAGAGTTATCTATACGAGTGGTTAGTCATGCCATTTGGCTTGACCAACGCACCCAGCACATTCATAAGGCTTATGAACCACGTTCTGAGAGCCTTCATCTGTAAGTTCGTTGTCGTGTACTTTGATGACATCTTAGTATATAGCACTTGCTTAAAAGATCATTTGATCTATCTTGAACAAGTACTTGAAACCTTGTGCCTGGAAAAACTATATGCCAACCTTAAGAAATGCGTATTCTGTACTGATCAGTTGGTGTTTCTAGGATTTTTTGTAAGTGCACAGGACTAAAGATTGATCAAGAAAAGATCAAGGCCATCCAGGAGTGGCCAACACCCACCTCAATCAGACATGTTCGAAGTTTCCATGGTTTGGTCAGTTTCTACCGATGGTTCGTGAAAGATTTCAGTACCATCGCCGCACCACTGACCGCAGCAATAAAAAACGACGTAGCATTCTCATGGGGGCCGAACCAGGACGCAGCATTTCAAAAGCTCAAAGACAGCCTCACCCACGGACCAGTTTTTGTTTTACTTAACTTTAATAAAACCTTTGAAATTGAGTATGATGCTTCAGGGACAGGTATCTGTACAGTCCTCACCCAAAGAGGGAAGCTAGTGGCCTTTTTCAGTGAGAAGCTCAATGGGGCAACCTTGAATTATCCAACATACGACAATGAGCTTTATGCCTTGGTGAGATCTCTCGAGACGTGGTAGCATTATTTGCTCAGTAAAGGATTCATGATCGACACAGACCAGGAGATGCTCAAATACCTAAGAGGGCAGAACAATCTCAAGAAAAGACATGTCAGATGGCTGGAGTTCGTGGAGACCTTTCCCTCTATCATCAAATACAAGAATTGTCCGAAAAACCAAAAAAGTCGCGATTCTTCGAATAGAATACTGTCAGCTCGGCATTTTAGAGAAGAGCTGACCAGCTCGGCATTTTTTCCAGCCAAAAGTGTCGAGCTGGCTTGCATCATTCGATATGCCCAACTGATTGTCCTGTTTTCCGAGCGGTTTGTCCGAAAAACCGAAAAAGTCGCGATTTCTCGAAGTAAGACCATCAGCTCATCAGAGGCTATGCACCAGCTCGGCGTTCACTCATTCACCATAAAATGCTGAGCTGGATGGTCTTCTACCTCTCCAGGAAGTGTTCAGCCGATTATCAAGTCCTAGCTTTCCTTAATTTATCCCCAGATGCGCAACCAGCTAGGCATTTCGCCTTAGAACACAATCAGTTCGGCAGAATTGATAGACCAGCTCGGCATTTCATCCTGCCCATGGAAATGCCAAGCTGGGGTTAATCATGTTATTATCTGCTCATCCAAAATGCCGAGGTGATCTGTTTTTCGACCTAAAATGCTGTGATGGATGCATAAAAATCAAGAGGAGGTGATCTGTTTTTCGACCTAAAATGCTATTCTCCATAGCCGATCACCCTACGATTTACAATGTCATAATGGGAAGGGCGTTCCCATTGACTTATCACCTCTGCCTGAAATTCCCAATTGCAAACGGGACCGAGACGATATGGGGAGAACAGAAGATCTCTCGCGCTTATCTTTCTGTCGAACATAAAATTCGGAATCCCGTAACCGATGAAGAACCGACAGAGAAGGGAAAGAAAAGAGCAGAAACCGAGCTTACTAAGCTCTTCCACAAGCTGCAGCTGGAAGATGCTAAGGAGCAAAAAGATGACTGTCTATGCGAACTAGTGATCTGAGTCTGCATCCTGAGAGATGCGTTGAAATCGGTGCAAATCTTAAGGAGCCAATCAAGTCTGAACTCGTCACTCTCCTTAATGATCAAAGATTGCAAGAAATTCTCAAAAAAATGCGAGAAATGCCAACGCCACGCTCCAACAATCCGCCATCCGGCCAAAATACTTTCTTCAATATCCTCACTGAATGAGCATAGCCTGATTTCTAGATGAACTCGATTTCATCAACGAAAGGCGTGACCAGGTGCTAATCCAAATGCAAAGCTATCAGCAAGTAGCTGCCAAATATTACAACTCAAAAATTCTTAATCGGAGGTTCAAAGAAGGCGATCTCGTTTTACGAAATATCTTTCAAAACACCCAGGAAAAGAACGCTGGAAAGCTATGCGCGAACTGGGAAGGCCCCTACAAAATCACCAAAGTCGTCAGGCCAGGAGCTTACTAACTCACCTACGACGACGACTCTCCAGTTATCCGAAGCTAGAATGCGATGGAGCTCAAGAAGTACTACCAGTAGTGCTCCACTCTAAAACGAGCTACGAACTGGCTTGATCCCTTAGCATTGGGGTACCTTGGCAGCTTATCTCATGATAAGTTCAGCAACTTAAAAAAAAAAAACAAATTCGGGGGAGTGGGAGTGTGTACATAGACCATTCCTACACTCGACAAAACGCTCTGACACTCGAAGTTTTCCTGAAACATTCCGGAAGACTCTACCTCTAAACGAATCCAAACACCATTTTTTCCGAAGAAATTCCAAAAACTCCTACGACAATTTCAAAAATGATTTGCGCAAGTTTAACACTTTTCAAAAACTTGTTTGTTGCTGGCCACAAGAAGCACTACTCTTCTTTTCACTGTCCTTTAAGGACCTAGCCAACCCCCAAAACGGGCAGAGGTTCGACCACATCCGTGCATGGATAAAACAGCGCGCTATATAAGAAAAGATTAGGTATATCCTACCTTAACATCCGCGAGGTATATCCTGGACGATGTTCTTAGGTTTGACTTTGAGAGGGGCATGCCAACATGTTAAAAGACTCGCACTGCCTTAACCCTCATTGCAAACTCGCCAACCCGGTACGAGTCGACCATGGCATACTGGTCTCGACATCTCGGAAACACAATCTAGCATACCACTATACGAGATTGTAAAGTGTTTCAAACGTCAAAAAAATGGGAAGGTAAGCCGAAGACTATTCGCGTCCTCTAAAACCAAATAAACACATAGCTTAGTTTCCGAAACGCTAACCTATCGTAAGCCCAGACGAAACACTTCATAGCAGCACTGGCACGACTTCATCAACACTCTATACAAAAAACGCAAACATATTTTTGTCTAACAAAGACATGACAAGTCCCTTCCGACGAAATATAAACACTAACATCACAACTCCTATCATGCTAAGGAACAACGAGAAAGTATAAAACTCCGGACTTCTCTACTCTCCTATCGTAAACATTGAAAAACCTATCATGCTCCTACCTAGAACGGGCAATTACAAACCTTATAACGTGCACAAAATCAGATCATGAAAGTGCATAAAGTTAAAAGGTTCGATAACAACCATCGGGAACAATCTCGGCCAAGAGTCACAATGTGGGCCTCAAAGGACCCAGAAAATCGAATGATAAAACAAAAAACGATGAAGGATAAGGGAGATAAGGGGGGTATAGGCATGATCCTCCTCCGCAGTCTTCTCGACGGCCATCTCAGCAAGGCCTGCTGCGCCTTCGTTGGTCCCAGCAAACTCTTCAACGCCAATCTCCTTAATCGAGCTGTTGAGTGAGACATCTCCGCAAGAGCAAGAGGCCGAAGCTGAAGAACAAAAAGAGGGAGCATGGCATCCTCGGAGCTCGTCAATCACACGGTCCACCGAGCCTTCAAAACCAACGAAGTCAGCCTTCATCTTCTCACTCCTCTTGCTCTCCTCGGCTATCTCCTTAGGATCGTCCTTGTTAAAGACAGCAATCACCTCGGAGTTACAAACTCCCATTACATAGCACGCCTCAGAGTTGTGGTTCGAGACCAGTCGGTCAATCAAGGCCAGCACCTTATCATCCTGTGCTCGGCTCCTGTCAACTGCTGCCTTGTACCCATCACGGTACGCCCTTTTATTCTTCAGCTTGAAGGCGTTGTCCTTCTCAGCAAGATTCTCCTCCAGATCCTTCACCCGAGACTCGTGCTCATCCTTAGCATTAACAAGGCAAGTAGCACGGGAAGCATTGCGAGTTGCCTCCTCTTTTGCGGCGGCCACCTCCTTCCCAAGGCTTATCACCTTGCCCTCGTACTTAAGAGTAGATGCATCCAAACTCTCCTTAAGGCGCTCTTTCTCGCGTTTTGCAGTGGTCCCATAGCGCTCAGCCTTGCGGATACCCTCCTCCCACTCGTGAACGTTCCTGTTGAACAAGGACAGGAGCTGCAAAACCATGTAACCTGTGAGCAACAAAATCAAAGTAGAACATGAAACTGCTCACACAAAAACACTTACCCTCATGGAGTATTTGGTGAAGTCGGAGTACTGCTTCGGAGCATAAATGGTCTCGAGGTTAAAACGACCATCGAGTGGATCCTTAACCCTCGAAACCAGGTCCACACACTGACCGGTGTTCTGGAATAGGCTCTTCGACTCGTCGATCGTCATAGTATAGAGCGTAGCTTTCTCATCCGGGGGGAGGAGCTGACCGAGCCGGACCTTTCAGCGTCTTCTTGCTTGGACGCCCAGAAGTGCTACCCCTTTTCAAAGCAGGTAGCCAAGCCACCAGAAGCGGCTGGAAGGACGCATACGACCTACTCACAAACCGGAGGAGGGGGAGGAAGCATCGCTCGGGAAGAAGCAGATGATTCACCATCAGCCTTCACCGCAAGGTCTTTGAAAGCCTCAACATCAACCTTCATCGTCAAGGAAGGTCACCAGTGGCTCAGGGTCACTCGAAGTCCCCTTCGTGTCATCAATGTCCATGTCGCTCAGCGCATGGATCACGGGTTCCCTGACAGTCGGAGAAGTGCCTGAGGATGCGGCAGGAGGGAGCAAAGACTTCTGAGCATTCGCCAACAAACGTGCACAAAATTCCATCGATCTCAAAAACGAAAGTGGCAGCACTTAGAGAGAGAAGCTAGAGAGAAGGCAGAGCTCACTTCTCACACAAACTTCGAATGAAAAATTATGAGAAGTGAGGAGGGGTGGAGCTATATTTATACAAGAATTCAGTGGGTCCCATCAAAAGAAGCGGATCACACACAAAAGAAAACAAAAATCCTTTTCTAATTCTGAAAAAAAATTCTGGAAACACTTAAGTTTTCTCGAAAACAGAAAGAATCGAAAAAGGATTCACACGGGCAAAATTTTGGCCGAGCTGGTTGAGCAGCATGCTGCCTCACGTCCAGCTCGGCACAATCTCCTCCCCAAAATCAGCATTCAGCTTATGAACATCTCCTCCACACGTCCAGGTCGGCATCCCATGGCTCCCTTCTCTCGTTTTTTTCCTCCTGGGCAAGAAACAAAAATCCGTCCAGCTGGTATGCATCAACCAGCTCGGCATTTCTTGCTGACCTGGTGCCTCCCTTCCACAAGAATCTTCAAAAAAAANAAAAAAAAAAAAAAAAAAAAAAAACCCAAATCGGCATTTTTGGGTGTCCGACCCTTGACCGTTTGTCCCAAAATGCTGAGACGGAGTAAGCATTGGTAAGCCAGCTCGCCAATTTACTGGCCATCTCGGCATTTTCTGATTCTCTGCTGCTCCCGTACAAAAACTTTCGAAAAAACTTATCCAAAACAGTTTTTCAGAAAATCCTCGCTAAAACTTTCGGAAAATCCTCGCTAACACTTTCGGAAAACTTAGCTTGAACAGTTTTTCGGAAAAAAATCAATGGATGCTGGCAGCTCGGCATTATGCCAACTACTGATCAGCTCGTCATTCCATGCCTTCCTAGAAGGTCTTTGACTAAATTTTTTTGGAAAAACTCACCTCGAACAGTTTTTCGGAAAAACTTGACTAACACCATCAATCTCAGCATTGCGCGTTGCACTCTTTACCTCTACTAAGATTTTTCCCACCGGGTTTTTCTTAGTAAAAGGTTTTTAATGAGGCAACATCTTAAACGCTCTGTGAACTAATCCAAAAATGCTGAGGCACTCAAGCCCAACAAGATGACTAAGCCAGCCTAAAAACTTCAGCTTGAGAATCGGCGCAATGGGAATTGGACTCCAGGACATCTTAGCTCCTTTATCCTGTTCCACACTACTTGGTCACCCTGTCAAGATCATACCTGATCTTAATGGGCTGGGGGGATAAATGTTGGTGCCAAAACCCACACTTCCAGAATTAACGACCACTATATTTAGATATCAGAGAAAACTTCCGTATTTGAATATCTTCAGAAATATATCGGTTTTCCCGATAAACCGATGAAAGTCACGATTCTTCGAGAAGAATGCTGTCAGCTCGGCATTTTAGAGAAGAGCTGGCTTGCATCCTTCGATATGCCCAGCTGGTCGTCCTGTTTTCCGAGCCGTTTGTCCGAAAAACCGATAAAAGTCGCGATTCTTCAAGTAGAATCCTGTCAGCTCGGCATTTTAGAGAAGAGCTGACCAGCTCGAAATTTTTTCCAGCCAAAAATGCCGAGCTGGCTTCCATCCTTCGATAGGCCCAGCTGATCGTCTTGTTTTCCGAGCAGTTTGTCCGAAAAATCGATAAAAGCCACGATTTTTCGACTAGAATGCTGTCAGCTCGGCATTTAAGAGAAGAGCTGACCAGCTCAGCATTTTGTCCAGTCAAAAATGGCGAGCTGGCTTACATCCATCGATATGCCCAGCTGATCGTCCTGTTTTCCGAGCTGTTTGTCCAAAAGACCGATAAAAGTCGCGATTTTTCGAAGTAAGACCATCAGCTCATCAGAGGCTATTCACCAGCTCGGCATTCATTCCTTCACCATAAAATGCCGAGATGGATGGTCTTCTACCTGTCCAGGAAGAGTTCAGCTGATTATCAATTCCTAGCTTCCCTTGATCTATCCCCAGATGCGCAACCAGCTACGCATTTCGCCTTAGAACACAATCAGTTCGGCAGAATTGATAGCCCAGCTCGGCATTCCATCCTGTCCATGTAAATGGCGAGCTGGGTTAATCATGTTATCATCTGCACATCCAAAATGCCGAGCTGATCTATTTTTTTTGACCCAAAATGCTGTGCTGGATGCATAAAAATCAAGAGGAGGAAGAACTGGAGACCAGCTCAGCATTTTTCCCCTCAGGAAATGCCGAGCTGAGTGATAAATGTTCCCAGAAGATAGCCAGCTCGGCATTTCATCTCCTCAGGGAGTTATGCCGAGCTGGTTGATCATTTCGACACTTTCGGGAGCTCTTTCGGGACTAATCGATATTTTTGTAAACTCCCCAATGTTTTAACTGAACTACGTGTTGCTTTCGGAGAATATCGTGATGTTTTTGTCTATCGAAGAAGACAAAGTTTTAACTTAAGTCAAATCGGAAAGTTAAACTGAGGATATCGCTGAACCAATGACAAATAGGGAGCTGGATGGAAGATTCCCGAAGATTCTCGAATATCCCTTGAAGTCGGTGGAGAAAGCGAAGACATAGGCTCCTACATCGGGAATTTGGCTAGTTTAGGCTTACAGTTTTCTAGTATAAATACATATCGATGTAGAGCCATCAAAACAGACTTGAATAACTCGAAATCCCATACTTTCGGATGTGGCAATAAAAATCATTCTCTATCTTTCCTCTTTTCTTTAAATCTTTACTTTTTGATTTAATCTTTAATTTTGTGGATAATTCTTAATATCTTTCGTGAGGTTTCTCTTTCCAGAACTTTTAGGACCTAACAATCGATTTACTTTCTGAAAATACATTATGCGAAATCTCGTTTCTACAATGTGCAACCAAAAATTTAAGTGCAATTTGGTGACATAGATAGCTAAATCAATTTTTTTAACATCTTCACATAAATTTCCATATATCAGAAACTCGGGATGTTACATACTCCTTTCGTTTTATTTTAGTTGTCATTTTGAAGTGATGGACTTAAATTAAGAAAGTATTTAATTTCTTAGATTTCCAATACAAAAACATCATTTAGCGATCTTCATAAATATTATTCAACCAATAATATAATGAATTGCAGAATACAAATGATTATAAAAAATAAAGATTCAATAAATGTTACATTGAAAAATGAGAATGAAAACTAATTTGAAAGAAGAAATTATAGTTAAAATGACAACTAAATCAAAACAGAGAGAGTACTTATGCTGTAATACAATGGGCTTCGGTTCGGTTCAATTCTGTTTAGATCTGATAACCAAATTAATAACTGAAAGATTCGAATATAATTGAATAGAGATATATTGTATACATGTGATATATCTTCTTTCCTTTGAACATCATCAATATAATCGACGGAAATCTGCAGATATACGCTTTTATTGTTAAGAACTGAAAATTCTAAATCCCCAAATGTATATAATCTCTCTCAATTACACAAACTGGAAGATCTAAACAGTTAATTTTCATCGTCTCTTCCATCCGAGACTTCGAAAATTTGGTTGCATGTATGTAACTTCTTTAGTTTTGATTCACTCAATTTTCTTCTTCAATTCTTCTCCTAGCTGTAAACTGAGTATTGATAGTTTGCGTTTAGATTCTTTGTGTGTTTGTACTTTCGAATTATTTTTTCCGTCTTAAAGCCACTTGGGCCATATAATCATTGCGTAAAGCCCAAAGGACAATTATACAAAGATCGGTAATACATCCCAATACAAGCCTACATACTATGAAATATCAGAAACAAAATAAAATCAGGCGCAAACTATTTTATAGAAGATGCATCCTGAAACCCTAGCCGCCAAGCTTGATCTTCACTGATCCAAATTATGCCGCTGTAAATCCAAAGCTTGCCAGAGAAGATTATGCTTCAGAAGATCCGATCCATGTATGAACCTTCCTCTTTAAGATCGCCATCTAGATGAGATTTCAAACCCCTGATTCACTGGAATTCAACCGAAGAAAAGATCGGAACTGAATAGGCCGCAAAGCAAGCTGAAACCTAATCAACAATCTAATAAAAAACTTGAAAACTCAATTTTATAAGATAAAACTGTAACACCCGTATCATCCTCACTCCAGAACGGCGTGCCACGAACCCTAACTTACTCCACAAGTAACCTCAAATTTAAATAAACTCTCTCTTATTAAATAATAACCAATAATCCAAGAAATCCAATAACCGAAATAAACCAAAAGGAATCGTAAATCAAGTGTTTAAAATAAAAATATAAAAATAAATCTGGAAAATATCTCAAAGCACCCGATCCAATAAGAATCCATCTAGTCGTCAGTTTCACCTGAAAAATATAAGAAGGAGGGGTGAGTAACAGGGGAGTCACTCAGTGAGGTAAGGATGCTATAACGCACAAAACGTAGTTTCGGTCATAGCACTCCACCACAGAACAAGACTAAACATGAACAATCACGGCACCTAAAGCACCCAAACAAACACATGATTCCTACGTGACGGTTTAAGTGACCGACCGCACCCTCCCGCTCGGAGGTCAGCATGGAATAGTGTCCAACGGTACCGCCGGGTATGAGAATTTATCGATCTTAAGGCACCGGACAGCAGATCGACTAGGCTGCCCGCACCCCCTCTCACGCAACACAGCGATAACAGAAGTCCGTCTCTGTACCCCGCAACCCTAACNTTATATAGTATATAATATATATATGAATGCATACATAATACATACAAACAATTATCATTAGGCGTGCACAAATAATTTGGTTGAATCATCTATATTCCTAATCCAATTTACAATC
>OVBI01002567.1:0-13463 GCA_900406495.1 Sisymbrium altissimum | reverse complement strand
AATGGGGTTTGATAGAGTTTGGATCAGATGGACTATGGCTTGTGTCAGCTCGGTGTCGTATGTTGTTCTTCTCAACGGTAGATCATATGGGTTCATTAAACCGGAGAGAGGCCTGCGTCAGGGTGATCCTTTGTCACCCTTTCTGTTTATCATGTGTGCAGAAGCGTTAGTGAGTGTTCTCAACAATGCCGAAACAAAGGGTCATCTCTATGGCATCAAATTACACGCCAATGGCCCCTCTGTTCATCATCTACTATTCGCTGATGATAGTTTGCTCATGTGCCAAGCCGACTCTGAGGAAGCTCTAGAAATCTTAAGATGCCTCAAATTGTATGGTGATGCTTCTGGTCAGCTTATAAACAATGATAAATCATCTGTCATCTTTGGAGCCGGGATAGGAGATGATATCAAATCTGAGGTCAAGAACGTTCTGGGCATTGAGAAAGAAGGTGGAGAAGGCACTTATCTTGGTCTTCCGGAATGCTTCAAGGGTTCTAAGAAAGATATCTTCAATTTTATCCGAGAAAAGTTACAAGGGAGGCTTCAAGGTTGGTTTGCAAGATCCCTATCACAAGGAGGAAAGGAAATACTACTCAAATCAATAGGCTTAGCTCTCCCTATCTACACTATGTCAGTCTTTAAGCTTCCTAAAGACGTGTGTGCAAAGCTCACTTCAGCGATGCGAGAATTCTGGTGGAGCAATAGTGGTTCTCGGAAAAAATTACCCTGAGTAGCGTGGGACAAACTATGCAAAACAAAAGAAGAAGGGGGACTTGGGTTTCACGATATTGCAAGGTTTAATCAAGCCCTTCTAGGCAAATAAGCTTGGAGAATCTTTGATAACCCACTCTCCCTGGTTTCTCGAATCTTAAAAAGCCGTTATTTCATGAATGGCTCGTTCCTCTCTGCTGCAGTTGGTACTAGACCCTCCTATGCGTGGCGTAGTATTCTTCATTGCCGAGATTTACTGTCTCAGGGATTGATTACAGAGATTGGTGATGGTACGCAGTCTAATGTATGGGCTACTAACTGGATTATGGACCCTACTCCGAGGCCTCCGATATATAAAGAAGATAGCGTGGTTGATCTCACTCTCAAGGTATCAGACCTCATTATCCCTCACTCTAACCTGTGGGATGTTAATAAAGTTCTGAACACCTTTACAAGGGAAGATGCTTGTACCATAATCAAGATGAAACCGGCCATTCATAAACAAGATAACCTTGCTTGGTGTTTTAGCAAAAATGGTATCTACTCTACCCAAAGTGGCTATAAAATGCTGGAACTTCTTCACCAATTGAACAACCCTGCTCATCGCAACCTCCCACCGGTGGAAAAACAATTATGGAGAAATTTGTGGAGAATCAAAGCCCCCCCGAAGCTTAAACATTTCCTGTGGCGAGTGTTATCTGATGCTCTAGCAACTGCAGAGGGTTTGAGGGCACGAGGCATTCCAGTGGACAGGACAGTCCACAATAATGTCATCTTTGAGACCTCCTCGTTGGCTCTTAGAGAAGCATTACTTTACCCCATATCCTTTCCAAGTTCCTTCCATCTTATTCAGGAGGTCTCTGCACTGTTACGAAGTCTGTCTAACTGGTCACTAAACCATGTCCATCAGGATCGAAACAGGTTAGCAGAAAGGATTGCGCTGAGTGTAACGGAGGATAACCGTCTCCAGTCTTACGTGGCATATAATGGTCCTCGCTGGCAGTTGCAGGATCTTCATCGCGAAGCATCCAAAACCTGCAATCAGCCTTGTCTTAGGAGGAATTGAGATTCTGATATTGCCTTCTCTTTGTGGCTCTGCTTTTTAGTTCGTAGTAGCACCTACTGGTGTTCTTTTCTGCTTTCTTTTTCATTTTGGGTTGTACTTTCAACTTTGGTGTGGTAATTGCCCACCCTTTTTTTTTTTTTATGATCGATTAAGTGTTAAAAAAAAAGGATTTAACATGCATTCGTCATAAACGCGTCCCTAGGTGCAACAAATTTACAACGATTTGAAGATCTATATAAAGACCACTTCTCCTCTCTTCATCGTCGCTCACTCCTCTCCTCTCTTCCATCCCTCTAGCTTCTCTTTAGGTAAGTTACTTTCTCTCTCTAGATAGTTTATATAGAAATAGGTTTGGAAGTTAGAAAATAAGTATGGAATTTAGAAATAGGTTCGGAATTTAGAAATAAATTTAGCAATAGGTTCGGAATTCAGAAATAGGTTCGGAATTTAGAAGTAGATTCGGAATTTAGAAATATGATTATTTTAATTTAGGATGAAATTAATTTAGAATTATAATATAAATATAATATATCAATTCGGAATTTTAATTTTTGATTCAACCGAGGACGTCGGGCCTTCGACACAAGGGAATGTCGATTTAAACCGAGGAGTAACGGAGGAAGACGCAAACCGTAATACAGATTTCTTCAATCAACTATTACGATAAACTTTTCAGTTTTTAATATTTTGTATTTTAATTTGTCATTATTGTTGTAAAACTTTTTTAATATTTAAAAAATGGATTTTAATTTTATATTTGATTTTTTTTTATTTTTATATTTATAAATATTTTATTTATATATATAATAAATAAAATATTAATTTATATTTTTATAAATTCATATTCGTATATCGTCTCTATTTCGTCGTAAATATCTTTGACTCAAATTCCTTGTAAATATTTCATCCCAAATTCGTCGTAAAATTTCGTGCCTAATTCGTTGTAAAAAATTTGTGCCTAATTCGTTGTAAATATTTCATCCCAAATTCGTCGTAAAATTTCGTGCCTAATTCGTTGTAAAAGTTTCATGCCTAATTCGTTGTAAATGTGCGTGCCCAATTTGTTGTAACATGTAACTGTAAATTCGTTCTTAATTAGATGTTAATATTTATAATATGTTTACAACGAAATACTTTACATCGAAGTTATGACGTTTTGTCACGCATCCCTAGTTTACGATGATTTTACGACGAACTGTGTTACAAGGCTTTTATGACGAAAAATTTGACTCGCACGTTTTACGACGAAATTACATCGTTTGTTTTTGGTTTTACGACGATCAGTTAACAACGTTTTGGGTTTCGTCTCTAATTCGTCGTAAACTGAGTTTACGACGAATTAACATCGAAAATGGCAATCGTAAAAGACCATTATTATTGGTTTAAAGATTTTGAAAATCTTTGTAAAATCCATTATTAGAAAATTTTAGATTTTATTGATTTTGTAACTCTAACTGAATCTAATTAGGATTTTATCCGTTCTTCGTGCGGAGTTAAGTTTTTTAACCCGTATTTATGCAGAATAATAATTTTTTTAAAAAAATCAATAAATTTTATAAAAATTGTATTATTAAAATTAAATTTAAAATAATGTTATTGAATTTAAAAATATTCTGATAGAGAACCATTTAAATTCATATTCTCATGATAAATAAGTATATGATGAATACAAAACTCTTACATATTATTTGACTATGCAAAACTCTTACATATTTCAAAATCTAATAATAAATCTTTTTGTGCAAGGCAAAGTTTTATAATGGGACTTATGATGGCATATGTTATAAATAAAAATATTTTTTAGAGTATTTTTTAAAAATGACTTCTCAATCAATATTATAGAGATATTTACTCAATGGCATGAATCATAAATAATTAATTTTTCAAGTATTTTTATAAATGTACTTCTCAAATAATAATAAAAGAAGATTTTAGGATTTTACCTATTTTACGTGCGGGATTACTTCTTTTCAATTATTTTAAAATTATGATAATTATTAATTTATCTTATATTGGATTAATTAATATATTGATTGAGACTTTTTATTGTATAAATTAATTTTTTTAGAATTAGAAAGATTATACTCCCTCTATTTCAAAATAAATGATTTTCTAAACCAAAATTTTTGTTTTATTTTAAGTGATTTTTTACTTTTTCAATGTAATATTAATTTGTTTTTAATTCTTTTTGACAAATAATATTCACAGTCTTTTTTATTATTGGTTGAATTAGATAATAAATGATTTTTAATATAGGAAAACTAAACTAATTATGAATTTGTGTGATTTCTTAATTTTTGTGAAAATACCTTAAATCACTTATTTTCAAACAGAGAAAGTATTATTTATGATTCATATTTTTTTATGGTCGGATAGTTTTAGAATTTTAAAAATTATATTATTTTTCAAACTTATAGCTTAATATGTTTATATAATATAAAAAAACAAATAGCGTTAGTAATATTTAAATTATATAAAACTTAGTATAAAATTTAAAATATATTAACTCTCATATTTTATGTTGTATTTCTAAGTTTTTTTTATAAACGTTATATAATAATAATATAATTTTCTTTAAAAGTAAAAATATAAGATACTCATTTATTTCGTTATTTTGATTTTTTTTTTTTTGTTTTAATTGGTCCACAGCTTTGGAAAATAAAATCTTAGTATTTTAGAATAAAATCCTACAATTTAGGAATAAAATTTTAGGATCTTTTCTAAATTTTGGTAGTTAGAAAATAATAAATATTGGAAAAAACGCAAAAATTACTATAAAATCTGTTGCCAAACAAAAATAATGATATCATTGTAAATAATTTTTTTTTGAAATATTTTTAAAAAATATATTTCTCAATTAATATTGCCAGGGTCGAAAGCTACTTCGATGACAGAACCTGCAAAGTCCCCAAGCCTTGTCAAAGCCGGAATTATGTAGTAATTCACTGGGACATTTCAAAGCTGAACCCAAACAGTGAGATATTGCAGGTAGGCTGGTGGAGGGTGTTCTACCCAACGCTCCATCACCAGAGACCAGTCATTGTATGTTTGAGCACCCTTATTGAGAATGTCCAGAAGATCATGTTCAAAATCAAAGATGAATTGAAAACGATCATGAGATAAAGCAACATCACGAACTCTATCATACTTTTGCTATTTGCGAGGCATGTCAAGAATCAAACTAGACATTTTCTGACAATCCGGGTTAAGCGATCGTCCGAGAATACTAAGTTGATTGTGCATGCAAGACTTGAATTCGGGAAGATCGGGCATCTCAAAAGGTTCCTCATCCTCTTCTGATAATAAGGAAAGCTTTTGCAGAGCCAAATCAATCTCTTTCTCCATCATGCAATTCGAAATGAAAACAAAGCAATGGTAATGAGGATGAAAACGATGAGTTTCTGGAGAAAACAAAAAGAGATGATAAAGAAAAGTGGCGTAGAGATGAAGATTCAAAAGAAGATTAATTAAAAGCTCCAGACTCATTAAGAGTAAAACCCTTGGAATAAGACAGAGAGACCTAAGCCCACAAAAAGGACTTCACAATTATAAATGAATCCGTATGTTGATCTTTTTGTTTAGTTTGTTGAGTATCATCCATTGTAATCTTATTCAAAAATTAATCATAATTAGTATTAAAAATATCACAATATAATCGAAAAGCAAATTGAAAGAAACACATAGAATAACAAAATCAAACTATACGAATAATAAATAAAAATAAAACATTGAATGATATATGAAAATAATGCAAATCAATCATACGAATTAACTATAGTGGCTGAAGAACAATTAACATAGAATGTATAGATAATACAAACACATATAAGTTATAACACTATAATAATAATGATAAAAAGAAAGAGTTACTAATGTTTTGTTGGTAAATACGAATGCTTAATAATTTGTCAATAAAACAATGGTTGATTGATAATATATATTTATATATTTAAAAAAGTTTTGGAAAATTTACAAAAAATATATATTATTATCTTAAAAAAACAGAATATGTTTAAAAAATATATATACACAATTCACGATAGTAAATAGCAATTAATGGTAATTTATATAAAATATTTGGTAAATCTATCAAACTCTATAAATCTTTTCAATTTTAAAAATTTTCAAACTCCACATAAATTCTGTTTCCAATAACCCCCTAATTTTTTTTCTTTCTACAATTCTGAAATTCAAAAAAAAAAAAATTACATAGATTAAAGTCTTTCCAAAGTTACTTATATAAAACAAAATAAAAATATGAAACTAATATAGATTTATCAACAACCATCATAAGAATATCATATAAAATCTTCACGATGTATCAAAGAAAATCATTATACATCTGATTGTTTCAGACTTCAGAAATTTTTTATTTGTGAGTAAAAAAAAAAAAAAACTTATATTTTTTCACAAAGCTGTTACGATGTTTAGCTTCAGATTATGAGACTAGCTTCAGATTTCACGTAATTCATTTAACTTAACCAAACCAAAAAAAACCGGTACAGCTTATAATAAACCGAGTCCAATTAGGGTACGGTTTAGCTTTCCATCCCCAACATCTTCTTCATTCTGTCTGTCTGTGTTATAAGTTGAGAGATTGGTTTCGTATTGAAAAAGTTCGCAACTTTATTGCTGATTTTGGAGTTTAGAATTCTCCATATGGATATTGATGTCGGACCCGTTGACCCATCTGTTCTTTTCGAACAAGATCTCCATGTCTCTTCTGCTATCTGGGAAGGACAGGTTCGTTGTTTCCCTTTTCTTTCCTCCAAATCTTTCGACTTTAGATGCCCTAAAGGTCTTATCTTTCTTTCATAGGAACGAGGCTTGCTTCGTTGTCAAGAACACACTTCATTACTTCATCAATGGAAACTCACAGAAGAACAAGTCAAGCTAGTAGACAAAGCAGGTTTCGGATACTTCCGCAAGATTGGTCCAATGAGTCTAAACAACTCTTTAATCTCTGCACTCGTTGAACGATGGAGAAGAGAAACCAACACTTTCCATCTTCCTTTAGGGGAAATGACGATCACTTTAGAAGAAGTAGCTTTAGTTCTTGGTCTTGAAATCGATGGAGATCCCATTGTTGGTGCTAAAGTAGGAGATGAGATTGCAATGGATATGTGTGGTAGACTGTTAGGGAAGCTACCATCTGCTGCTAATAAAGAAGTTAATTGCTCGAGGGTTAAGCTTAATTGGCTTAAAAGAACGTTTTCAGAATGTCCTGAAGATGCTTCTTTTGATGTTGTTAAATGTCATACTCGAGCTTATCTTTTGTATCTTATTGGTAGTACCATTTTCGCTACTACTGATGGTGATAAAGTCTCTGTAAAGTATTTGCCTTTGTTTGAGGATTTTGATCAAGCTGGGAGATATGCTTGGGGTTCTGCTGCGTTGTCTTGTCTTTATAGAGCTCTTGGTAACGCCTCGCTTAAGTCTCAGAGCAATATTTGTGGCTGCTTGACATTGCTTCAGGTTGTTGTTGTTGTTATGTTTAGTTTTGCTGTGTTTTTGTTTTTTAATGTCATCCATTTGAGTTTTGGTTTTGATTGTTTTATGTGTATATGTGTAGTGTTGGAGTTATTTCCACTTGGATATTGGTAGACCGGAGAAATCAGAAGCGAGTTTCCCACTCGCTCTTTTGTGGAAAGGCAAAGGTAGCAGATCCAAAACTGATCTATCTGAGTACCGTAGAGAGCTTGACGATCTAGATCCAAGAAAGGTAAAACCTTTACAATGGACCCTTAAGAGTTTTGTTTGTTTGTTTGTTGTTCTTGTTGTTGATTTGATGGTTGTGAAAATGTAGATCACTTGGTGCCCTTATGAAAGATATGAGAACTTGGTCCCTCAACATGTTAAAGCTAAGCTGATTCTAGGAAGATCGAAAACGACTCTTGTATGCTTTGAGAAGATAGAGTTGCATTTTCCAGATAGGTGTTTGAGGCAGTTTGGGAAACGCCAGCCGATACCTCAGAAAGTGAAACGTCGTGACAGGAAGAACAGACGGCTTGATGACTTGGACACGTCAATGAGTGTAGCTTGCGAGGAATGGGCTGAACGTGGAGACCATATCGTGGACAGTCCTGGTGGTGGCAATGTAGTTGATGATGGAGCTTACATGGAATGGTATGCTCGTATCAGTATCACAAAACTATACAGAGAAGCGTTCCTCGAGTCTCAAGTCATGACTATGGTAAGAAAAGGTTGAATCTTTGTGTTCAAAACATGCTGTAGTTGAAACTCGCAAAATTGATTTGTATTTGGCGTTGTGTAGATTGCTTGTATGAGGGAATTTGAGGAAGCTGCTTCAGGGATTTCAATGGAGAGATTGTCTCCGGTAGAGAGGGAAGTTATGGAGAGTGTGAAGGATACATTCTCTAGTAATTTGACGTTTGGAGGATGGCAAGAATCGGCGGTTAACAGTAGTTATGGGAAGCGCCGGCGTCGGAATGAACAAACTCCGACCATGAATAATGGTGGTAGTGATCTTGCTTCTGTATTGCTTCAAAAGGATACATGAAGCGTTTTTTCTTGGTACTTTACTTTTTCATCTTTAAAATGTTGCAGTGTTTATGTATATATTATTGGCCATTAGGTGCGAAGACAATGACAACTTAAATTAACACCCGATGACATAGTTTGACTATAATTCACAACACAACGGACACTAGAGATGTCTAGTTTCTCATGCAGGCTCATGTGAAGTTCTTCAGTGATCAATGGCTCCCTCATCATCTATCTTATCTGGTGCTTTTAACTCCTTTTTGGTGGTTCTGTTGTCTTCTTCCCCAAACGAAGCTTCTTATTGGCCATGATGCAGTAAACCGTCTTTAACTCCTTCAGTTTATGGAGATCTGAAAAAAGAGGAGGGAAGTTCTATTAAACTCTCGCAATCATTCAGAACCAATAGCTCAAGATTTGTAGCTTTTGAAAGATCTGAGAGTTCTTTCAAATGGTAAGACCCATCCATGTCCATCTTCTTGAGATTGGTAAGCTGTTGAATGGAAGCAACACAACAGAAGAGTAACATTCCATACTCGTTTATATTTTCGATATTCGTTTACACCGCTTCCACATAATTTTGTAACATTCGTCCAAGGTCATGTTGCAAATTGTTGAGTGCTCCACACAAAGCTTATGTCTGGTCCTTGTGCTGTTTCTGAATATCCTTCTTTGGGGGTATGATAAAAATCAATTAAACGAGAAGATAAAAATAAAGAAAGCCCAAAACCAATGCAATAGAAAGCCCATTTTCAATTGATTTTGAGTTGAAAATCCATTAAAAATCCAAATTTTAACAGATGATAGTTTTTGCATGGACAAAGAATTCGCAAACTTTGAACATGTTTCTAGGTGGTTGGAGTCTAGGAGGCTGCTCCATGCTAATGATGATTATCTTGATGTAGGATATATCATACACACGCTGGCTTATCCTACGCTGGTTGGCTTGCGTCGCTCGCCAATTGCTTTCCAACTAGTGGTGATTCTCCTCTCTCTGCTCCAGACCCTAAAGAAACAGGACAATTCCAAAAATAATTAATATCCATCAAAAAGTTGTTATTAAAATGTAATCATAAATGGGTATATAATTTGCATTAGGAATATCTACGATACCTTCGGACATAACTGCAGGTGCTGTGTCGGACTGTGGGTTAGCCTTTTTATGCCTATTCATGAAAGCCACAATCGCTGATACGAGAGCTACAAACGCAGCGGGAACTCCAACGCCAACAGCGATGCGGGTATTTAGCGGCATAGTATTTTTTGCTGTTCTTATCGCTTCTCCCGCTTTTACAGCTTTTTTTATCTCTTTTACCGCATCTATCGCATATTCTACCGCATCTAGGGCCGCCTTTTTTTTTTCCTCTTCCAAAACAGCATCACGCAAAGGAGTCAAATGGTTTAGTTAATTATATTACATTTATAATAATCATATTACAGTAGTTAACTATCCACCTATGTAATAAATGGAAAATGATTATACGTTTAATGTAAGTAAAACAATTAGGAAGTTAATTTCAAGAAATTATATTAAATTAATTACAACTGAATAGAAATGAATACATGTTAATTACAAGTAAGAACCCTCCCACTGCATTGTTTACTCTGGAACCTAAATTATAACCATAATAATAACTAAATAAATAAATTCTACATTAAATTACATTTATACTAAACTATCATCACTAATTTCCTTCCACAATTATTACAGTCCAAATATGATTATATTCAGAAAGATGTTAATGTTTAAGGTTTTGGTTAATTAAGTGTTAGATATATTGTAAGCTAACGTTAATAAGGTAAAAATCAATATGTTTATAAATAAGTGAGGAAGTAAAATAACCTTCCGAAATCGAATCACTATGCTTTTTGATGACTTGTTTATAAATTTGTACCCAATCGCTTTCTCCTCCGACCGTGCCGTTACTTACCGAATATAGCTCCAAAGCATTTATGATTTGAGGCAAATCCGAGTCGTTTGCAGACTGAAAGATCACCTGGGATGAATTGGATAATATGTCTTTTACGACGACCTGAGTAGCTTTCCCGAGAACTGGTTCGATGGGACCTAGTTGCGTCTTGTCCAGAAAAACGCTGAACGACCGTTTCTGGGTCCCACGAAGACTTTGAGGCTCTGAGAAGTATAGAGCCAAGTAAACGGGTATCCCATCCGAGGGAAGATTAATATTTTCTAAGAGTAGACTTAAGTTGTCTGCTGACCAAGCCTTTGACATAACAATCTCTGGAGGCTTATTCGATGCGTCGGTCATGTCAATCGATGGCGCTGAGGTTGTTAACTCACTGATTGTTGGCTTCTCAGACCATGACGGGAACCATAACCTACCGTACGGGTCTAAAGGATACCTAAAATAAATATGCAACACAAAAAGAAGTTAATTCGGTATAAAAGAATCAGCCAAAGAAGCTAACAAACCAATGAAAATATAATTTCTTTTAAAAAAAACTCAGATTTTCACAGTCCTCCAAACCACACACAAACAATGCTAGTCCACTTAAAACATAAAAGCCAGTATTTTTGGTAACTTAGTGAACAGATTTACAAAGAATTATTAAGTATGAATTAGTAAGTGTTTACAGTTTACTGGTGGAAAAAAAAAATCGTACCTTATAATCTTTTTGGCACCATACGCAAGTCTTTGACGGCGAATGAGACCTTCGCCGGGTCGAAGATCGTCGTACATGCCATCATCCATACCATAAACTTCAATGGAAGATATAAAAGGATCATCTGACAGAGACGTACGGAATAGGCAAACGCTGATTTTCTTACTCGCCGGAGAAAATATCACCTCAGATATAAACACTGACTGATCCTCGTCGTTGAGCTGTGGCAATACAACTTCTTCATAGTGTTTTTTGTCGTATAAAACGAGGAACGACGGCGGCGAGGACTTATTGTCGTAGTTAGCGTAGTTAAAAACTGTTCTGACAAGTGTTTTACGGCCACTTGTCGCCGGAATGTTGTGGTAGCAATTTATTGGATCGGAGGGGAAGGACCGGAGAGTATTGTCCGCCCAGTTACCCGGAATCTTAAAGGATTTACCAGCTGAGACGAAGTCTTTGTCTCCGACCCATCCAACGTTATTGTCTAAGTCCTCGGAGAGTTCTGACGTTCCACAGTCAATGATTATATCTAATGATATTGTGGAAATTACAGAAAAGAAAAAAAAACGATTAGAGACCAAATATAATTGGATTACGAATTTTTAAGATATAACGAAGATTATGTATAGAGCGTAGAGAATTGTATGTGTTAGTGTTACGTACTTTTTGAGAGAGAAAGGGTTATGGTGGAGAGAGAAAGGAGAGTACTGAGAAGAAGAATCGCTGCCATGATCAACAAGCTACCACACGTGACACGCCTACGCATACATACTATACATACTATATATAAATTTAAAAACATTTACTATATATAAATGTTTTTAAATTTGGTTGTTAGTTATCTCATACTTTATATTTTTACGGTTTCTTATTATTTATATTCGTTTATAGTAGTTTAAATATAGAATATATATAAGAAGAATATTTAAATTTTTTATTATATGGTGTTTTAACTCTTTTAATAAATGGCTTATTTCACAAATAACTAAAAAAAAATTGTTAGAAAGAGGTTAGAGAGAGATAGAAAGAGAAAATGTGTGAATAGGGAGGGGAGGATTTGGATTAGATTTTTAATTTTGAGTTTTTTTAGCTATTGATTGTAGTTTCTCTTTAATAAAAGAATGAAAAATATAATATATTAATATTTTTGGTTAATAATAGCTAAATGACTATATCTTACTTATTATGATATATATTAAATGAAATTATAGTTTTTTTTATTAATCAGTAAGATGTGATTAAGTACATCACACATCCAAATAATAATTTTAAATGAATAGTATTATGCTTCTACATCTACAGATATATATATATATATAGTTGACTTGACTTATTGTAATGTTGCCGACAAAAAGAAAGACTTATTGTAATGTTATTATACGCCTATAACCGCACGGTACGTTCATAGTGATTACGATTCTTTTTTTTTTTTGAACGCAAACGACTATGATTTTTGAATTTTTATTCCTGTGCTATGATTCTCTGAGTTCAGTTCAGAAACTACAAATTGATTGTCTTCTAACAATTATAATTTTTTAATTTTGGTGTTATAGTTAAAATTAATAGTGGAAAATCTTTTAATCCAATGATTTAGGAAACTAAAAGTTCATTAATGTTTTTATATTGGAAGTCTGAAAATTAAATTCCAAAAAGTTGTAACTTTTTTTAATGATTTATGCATAATAAAGGAGATAAGGTAAGATGGGATTTTTAGTGTGGTATGAATACAATTGGTTTGTATGGATTTTCGTAAGACATGTTCAAGGGGAATCATTAGATATAGATTTTTTTTAAAGATAATATAATTGTAAATTATAAAAATTGTTAATATAATTTTTTTTCATAATTTATAATAAAATAATAAACTAATATTAAATTTAAAATTTAAAATCATTTTTAACATGGTCATAATAACACATCATTTATATTGCAGTGTAAAGGTTGAATATATTCATTAAAATTGTAACAGATGTTATGAAAAAACTGAATAACTAAACTTACGATAATGGAAATGAGAAAAGATGAGAAGATGAGAATACTTTACAGATTTATGCTGGTGTGTTATTATATGATATAATAATCCCTATTTTTAGGGGAAATACAATAAGAAGTAACTCATATGCAATTGCTACATATGAAGTTACATAAGAATTAATGTAAGATAACTTGTGATAAGTTATTTGTGATAGACATTCATTAGTTTCATAACACTCCCCCTTGAATGTCGATCACTTGCGCTTCCTTTACTGCCTCATTAAAAACCTTATCAGGAAAACCCAGTGGGACAAAAACCATGATAAGGGAAAAAGAGTGCAGTTGCGTAAAACTCNAAATACTGTTGTAGGAAGTGATTTAGTAAACAGATCTGCTGAGTTGTCACTTGATCGAATATACTTGATTTTGATCTCTTTATTTTTCTCAAGCTCCTGGGTGTAAGAAAAGTACTTTGGCGGAATATGTTTTGTTCTCTCGCTCTTAATATACCCTTCTTTTGTTTGGACGACACATTCAGCATTATCTTCAAACAAGATTGTTGGTTCATTGCTAAATGGGATTCCAC
>OVBI01002565.1:0-18876 GCA_900406495.1 Sisymbrium altissimum | reverse complement strand
TTTTTAACCGCAGTACCAGTCGTATGAATCGCTTAATAACGCTTAAAACCGTAACCGTCCGTTTTCGCAAACTCCCGCAACCAGTCAAGCCCTAAGAATCAGTTTGGGAAAACGATTAAATCTTCTCAATGTGACAATGGTGGTGAATATAACAATCGCCACTTTCTTAATCATCTTGCCTCTCAAGGAATAATCCCACGCTTCTCTTGCACATACACTTCTCAACAAAATGGAAAAGCAGAGCGAACCATCCGAACTTTAACCAATTCCATTCGTGCGCTTCTCTTTCAAGCTCATATGCCTTCCACTTTTTGGGTCGAAGCTCTCCACATGGCTGTTCATCTCTTCAACATTCTTCCATCAACTTCAATCAACAATGAGACACCCTTCACAAAACTCTTTGGTCAACCTGTTTCTTATAATCACTTGCGTGTCTTTGGTACTCTCTGCTATCCCAATCTTCTCCAAACGTCTCATCACAAACTCAATCCCCGATCAAGTCCATGTGTTTTCCTGGGTTACCCAAACAATCACAAAGGATATCGTTATCTTGATATCAAAACTCGCAAGATCATCCTATCAAGGCACGTTATCTTTGATGAAACCAACTTCCCTTTTTCTATCTCTACCACTACAACCACAAATAAAACACAAAACACAGTGTTGCAAACAATACCCTCACTCCTTCATCATAATCTCACCACTCCCACTCCTACCCCACCACCAACTCCTCCATCTCCTTCTCCTTCTCCATCACCACCTCAACAACAAAATATTGAACGAGCTCTCCAACCTCGGCCTAGTCATTCTATGGTCACACGGAGCCAGCGAGGCATTATCAAACCTCGCCAACCTCTCTCTTTTCTCTCCACTCACTCACCCCTACCAACCTCTTACCTAAAAGCCTTAGAGGATCCGAACTGGAATCCAGCAATGGGTAATGAATATGGTGCTTTAGTTAAAACAAATACGTGGAGCTTGGTTCTTCCGCCCCCTGCTACTAACATTATTCGTTGCATGTGGTTATTCAAGCACAAGTATGATGCTCATGGTAACTTGGCTCGATATAAAGCTCATCTGGTCGCTAATGGAAGATCACAACAAGTTGGAATCGACTGCACTGAGACTTTTAGTCCTGTAGTAAAACCGGCAACCATTCGACAAGTCCTTGATCTTGCTCTCAAAAGAAACTGGCCGATCAAACAGCTTGACGTCAAGAATGCGTTTCCTAATGGTCATCTAACTGAAAAATTCTATATGCATCAGCCACCGGGGTTTCGTGATCCGACCAAGCCAAACCACGTCTGTCTTCTCCATCGTTCTCTGTATGGGCTCAAACAAGCTCTGCGAGCTTGGTACAACCGCTTTGCTACATTTGCGAAAACTATCAGCCTCAATCAAACACAGTCGGATCAGTCTCTCTTTGTACATCGATCTCAGGCAGGTCTGGCTTATCTCCTATTATATGTCGACGACATCATACTGACCGCTTCAAATGACAGCCTCCTTCAAAAGATAATCACGTCTCTGAACTCTGAGTTCGAAATGACGAATATGGGCGATATTCACTATTTTCTCGGCATCGGGGTCAGGCGAAACAAGCAGGGGTTATTTCTCGATCAACATCGGTATGCCATGGAGATTTTGCAGCGTGCCAACATGTCTAACTGTAATCCTACCAATACACCAGCTGATTCACGGACCAAACTATCAGAAACGGACGGAGATCCAGTTGCAGACCGAACTCTTTATCGAAGCTTGGCCGGTGCTCTTCAGTACCTCACAGTCACTAGACCAGACATTGCCTTTGCAGTGAATCAGATATGTCTCTTCATGCATGACCCTAGAGAACCACATTTTCATGCCTAGCACATTCTCCGATACATCAAAGGCACCATCCACCAAGGTCTGCAAATGTACTCCACTCCCAACACGGATTTGGTGGCATACTCTGATGCAGATTGGGCAGGCTGCCCATCGACTCGCCGTTCAACCTCCGGCTACTGCATCTACAATGGTGACAATCTTATCTCCTGGTCTAGTAAACGACAACAAACAGTCTCTCGTTCAAGTGCAGAGGCCGAATATCGGGGTGTCGCAAATGTCGTAGCCGAAACAACTTGGCTTCGAAATCTCCTCTTCAAACTGCACTCTCCTGTCTCTAAAGCAACCATTGTATACTGTGATAACATCAGCGCTGTCTACATGTCAAGCAACCCAGTTCAGCACCAACGCACTAAACACATGGAGATCGACATTCATTTTGTCAGAGAACGAATAAAACTCGGACAAGTTCAAGTGTTACATGTTCCATCATCTCAACAATACGCAGACATTTTCACAAAGGGACTCACGTCAAACACTTTCGCAGAATTTAGATCCAGTCTCACCATTCGAGAACCGTTGTTACTATGGGGGAGTGATAGATAATCATATATGTAATATTCCGTAAATAGTTCTTCTGTAATACTATACTTCAATTTCTGTAGAAAAGGAAAAAATACATTCAAAATCATTAATAATAATATCCCTTTTTACTCTAAAATACCTTTGTTCTTGCAATATACTTCATTTATCTTTATGCTATTCATTTTTTTTCCTGTGTTTCCAAATAAATCGGATCCTCCAGTTATTTACAAATTTTGATCTTTGTAATTTCTTACAGCATACACATTAACAATAACATATCAGAAAATGATACAAATTTACATATAACTTTGCAGGTGGGATACATACTAGTATTTGTACTGTCCAGAGGTTGTGACCAATGTAAAAGATGTAAGAAATAGATAAATAAGCATATTTTGAATAAAGCTAAATAGTTCATAAATTATTATCATAAAATATACAAATAATCAGTTACTATTAAGGACATCAATAAAAAAAAACTTTAAACCAATATTAAAATAGTGAAATAATAGAAATAGAATGCTTATATATATATATATATTACCATAAAATAATATTGAAACAGTATTCGTATATACTAGTAATATGGCTCTCTGTTATGCAGGAAATTTTATTTTTCTAATATAAAGTGTTAAACAAATTAACGATGAAGTAAATAAATTACATTACCTGATTTTCCAAATTTTGATTTCAGAAACATCCTTCATCTTGTAAGGAATTACAATAGTACCTGAAACCAAAGTGAAAGAAACAATTTCCAAATTCTGAATCTAAAAATTGACAATATATGGTTTACATGTTCAAAAAGTAACTGCTAAATCTAACTATTTTCTTACAGATTTCATATTTATACATAATGGTGATGTTATAAAAATGGTGAGTGGTGAAAAGTAGAAAGTTAAAACTTAAGATTGTGTAATAAAAAAAGGAATTATTTTCTCTTCTTTTTTATTTTAAAATATAATTTATAAAGTGTTTGATAGATATAATAAAAAAAGGAATTTATTTGAACATATGTCAATAACAAAATTATCAACTGGCTTCTTTTTTTGTAAGTATGAAGATATACTACATAAATAGTATTATTTTTACAAATTTTTGACAAAAATATAAGTTTCTTTCTCTTTTTTTTTTTGGTGTTTGAAAATTTGAAGACTGAAATGAAGATATTTCGTTTCTAATTATCCACTTAATTTTCAAACTTTTTAGGTTGATACCCTTAAGTTTTCATTAAAATTCTCCCTTTTAAAAATTAGAGAGAACTTAGCTTCAAAATTTTCAATCACAATATTATTTGGGTGTAAGATAATAATGTAAGATCAAGGAATGGAGCTAAATGGAATTAAGACAGGCGACATGAAGGCTTTGAATGGTGACTAGTTAAGGAATAATGGGAATAGAAAAAAAAAAGAACGAAAATGAATGAATTAAAAAGAATAAAAGTAAATATTTGTTACTTATTGTTCTTTCCCAATTTTGATAAGGAATATTTTTGTTCTACAATTCTCTGCAAAAAAAGGAACAAGAGGGAATCATATGTAACAAATATTACTTATGAATGGTAAATATTTTATGGAATGAGAACGAATTCATTATTCCCTATCATTCCCTGGTCACCAGTCAGACCCGAAGACTGACGTGGACATTGAAGATGCTTAAGTGACATGCAAGGAAACAAAGAGATTATGTGGAGTTATTGTGAATCAAGGAAGATCATATGAGGATATTCATTAGGATTTCCATGAAAGGAAAGTATGTGTTAGGTATTTAAGATGTTTAGGGTTTCTTGGAGCGTGTGCTCGTGAGAGACCAAGAGTGTGTGAGGCATTGTGGTGAGTGCATTACTTAGGTGTGTGAAGAGCTACAACGGAAAATTGTAGTTGGATGTTTGATGCTCTGGGTAGATTAGGAATTGGTCAGTTTCGGTTCGTATAGAACGCGTGTGAATCTGATTGAACATTGGTTGTGTTCAAGTGATTTCTAATATAAGTTTTGGTTATTGAAAGTTTCTGAGTTTCCTATACATACGGTTACTTCATTTGGTATCAGTGCAGATACAACCTTCAGAAACACTAGTGTTTATCAGGTTGAGATCTTGGAGAAAACATAGAAACAAAGGAACTCATTGCAGTTCAGAAACCCATCATGCTTGACGAAAGCAACTTTGGTCACTGTAAGGTATGCATGAGACACGTGATTAGGGCAAAGGATGAGGTAGCCTGGGCGTCCGTTTGTGAAGGATGGGAAGAACCTACAATGACATTGGAGGATAAATCTGTTGTACCAAAACCACTGAAACAATGGTCCGAAGAAGAAAAATATGCCTCTAAGTACAACTCAAAGTCTATCTCTGCCATAATGTCAGCTGTTGATATTGACCAATTTAAGATTATTCAAGGATGTGAGTCGGCAAAGCATGCATGAGACACATTGGTGAATCATTTTGAAGGAGACGTGAGTGTCAAGCAAACTCGGTTGGATCACTTGGCGTCTCAGTTTGAGAATCTTAGGATGAATCCTGATGAAACCATCGAGAGTTTCTCAAAGAAGTTGAGTACGATTGCGAACGAAGCCTCTGTTCTTGGCAAAAAATACAATGAGAAGAAGCTAGTGAAAAAGCTCATCAGATGTCTTCCTGAAAGGTTTGCTGCTCACAAAGTCCTGCTTCAGTGTTCCATGAATACCGATGTAATGAAGTATGACACCTTGGTGGGTATGCTTAAGTCTCAAGAGATGAGATCTCCCAGTTTAAGCGGAAACATGGTCAAGGGATCGCCTTCAGTGCTAATCAGAAAGATGAAAGAGTTAAAAAAATTGGAAGAAAATATGAGTCTCATGGCCCAAAACTTCAACAAAATGCTGAAAAGGGTTGAGAAGGTCACAATCGAACCTTTGGTTAAAGTTCAAGGTCTGAAATTGATCATTCTACTATCAGAAGCTCAAGATCTGAAGGTGACTGGTCTGATCGTAAGAAGGAGATGCGGTGCCATGAATGTGAGGGCTATGGTCATATCAAGAATGAGTGTCCTCTCGCTAAGAGGAGAGAACTGCGATGTCCTGAATGTCGTGGTTTTGGACACACTAATGCTGAGTGCCCAAGTCAGAATAAAGGCAGAGACAAATCTCTGCTGTGCTTTAGCGACACTGATTCAGAGAGTGATGATGATCAGGGTGAGTTAATGATGAATTTCACCGCTGCTATTTCATTCGAAAATGAGAGCTCAGGAAATGTCAAAGAAGTTGATGGACTGTCAGACTTAGAAACAGAGGAGGTTAATGCTAAGGCTGAATATAAGAAGTTGTACGAGGATTGGCTCAAGCTAAGCCACGAAAATCTAACCCTGCTCAAGGACAAAGCAATGTTAAAAGCACAAGTGAACATTTTGTAGATAGAGCAAACAGAGACCTCCACTAAAGAGAAAGTTGAGGAGGATACTCATATCGCTCAAATCGAGTCTGATAAAACAGTTCAGCAAGATCTTGAGAAAGAACTCACGCATGAAAGGCAGAAGAGTAGAGAGCTTGAGAATGCAAGAAGTGTGCAATCTTGAACAAGAAAAAATTCGTACGCTGGAAAAGGATCTGATTGATAATCATAAGAAAGTTCGCATGCTGAGTAAGGGAACTAAGAGTCTAGATCAGCTCTTGAACATGGGTCAACCCCCAAAAGCCAACTGGGGTTTAGGCTATCTACGGAACTCGCATGCAAGCTCATCCGGAGAATCAAAGAAGGGTATAAGCTTCGTTTCTGGGTCTAAGCCTAACTCTGAACGAAAAGAGGAAATCGCTGTGAGATCCACAAGCTCATCTGTTCCGAGCAGGATTCGTGAAAGATACAATAGGCGTGAATGCTTTGTATGTGGTCGAATAGGACACAAGAAATCAAGTTGCTGGACATTCTATTGGCGAATCAGAAATGCATGGAAGAGAAACGAATGCTTTCTTGAACCTAAATCTTTTGGAAAGGTTTGGATTGACAAGAGACAACTGTATACACTTACACCAGAAATCATTATGACGGATCGAGAACTGGTTTTTTACAATTTGTCGATTATCACTTCGGATGTCAATGCTGCATGTCACCAGCCAACTGAGAGGAGTCTAGAAGCTGTGACACCAGTCGACAGTGTCTGTCAAGTTGCCTACACTTCCTCAGCTGGTTCCAATGAGTAAGCCTGGTACTTCGACAGTGGTTGCTCGAGGCACATGACTGGTAATCAAAAATTCTTAAGTGACTATGCAACAGTGAAGGGGGGAAGCGTGACATTTGGCGATGGTGCACAAGGAAAGATCGAAGGTGTTGGTAACATGGAATCAGATGGCTTGCCTCAGCTAGTGAATGTGTATCTTGTACGAGGTCTCAGGGCCAATCTCATCAGTGTCAGCCAGTTGTGTGATGAAGGTCTGAAAGTTGTATTCTCTAAAACCAACTGTCAAGCCTTAGATGATCAGAACAATGTGATCCTGTCCGGAGTTCGATCTGGCAACAACTGCTATATGTGGGAAAAATCTCAAAAGTGTCTAACTGCCATGGAGTCACAGTTGGATCTTTGGCACAAGAAACTAGATCACATGAGCACAAATGGGCTTACAAGGATCGTGAAAGCTGGTGCTGTGAGAGGTTCCTAAATTGGAGGAAAGCACCCAAACTATCTGTAAAGCCTGCTGTGAAGGAAAACAGATCAAGGTGCAACATAAGCAACTGAATGACATCCGTATGAACAAAATATTGGAACTCATTCACATGGATTTGATGGGTCCTGTTCAGCCTGAGAGCCTCTCTGGTAAGAGATTCATTATGGTCCTTGTAGATGATTTTTCCCGATACACCTGGGTGAGATTTCTCAGAGAAAAGTCAGAAGCAGCTGAAAGCTTCAAAATACTAGCCTTGGAACTTAACGCTGAAAGAAGCGAAATCATTCAGATTCGAAGTGATCATGGAGGAGAATTTCAAAATGAAGGTCTCAAGAAGTTCTTCCAAAGTCAGAGCATTCGCCATCAGTTCTCAGCTCCAAGAACTTCTCAGCAGAATCGGGTAGTGGAACGCAAGAACAGAACCTTGCAGGAAATAGCCAGAGCAATGCTACACGGCAATCAGATTGCTCCTAGATTTTGGGCTGAGGCTGTCAACACAACATGTTATATCATCAATAGAGTCTATGTGAGGCCAGGAACCAAAACCACACCATATGAGATCTGGAGAGGGAACACTCCGAACTTTGGCTACTTCCATGTCTTTGGCTGTGTGTGCTATGTGCTGAATGACAAGGATCAATTGGGCAAGTTTGACTCTAAGAGTGACGAAGGGGTGTTCCTTGGCTATGCTACTAATAGCTCAGCTTATCGCATCTATAATCGAAGAACACATCAAATTGTTGAGTCTGTGAATGTAGTCTTTGATGATAGAACAAACTACAGCGTAGAGGAAATTACTACTGATGAAGTCTATTCTCCCTCTGCAAGTAGACCATCTGAGCTGCAAGAAGATGAATCCGCTGCCATCGATCCAAAGAAAGCAGAAGCATAGACTTCTCATCAGGAAGTATATGTTCATCGCAATCACTCTCTCAAAGATGTCATCGGCAATGTTCTGGACGAGAGACAGACTAGAAACAAGAAGATAGACTTCAAGGAGATAGTGAAAGTCGCATGCATGATATGTTTCGTGTCACTCGTTGAACCGAAGAGTATTCAAGAAGCCTTAGAAGATGAGTTCTGGACTGGTGCTATGCATGAGGAACTGGATCAGTTCACACGCTTGGATGTCTGGAACCTCGTCCAACCCCCAGAGAATGTAAACATTGTGGGCACCAAATGGGTATACAAGAACAAAATTGATGAAGATGAAAATGTTGTGAGGAACAAGGCTCGTCTTGTGGCTCAGGGATATTCTCAGATTGAGGGGATTGACTTCGATGAAACCTTTGCACCAGTAGCTCGACTTGAGTCCATTCGGTTGCTCTTTGGTATTGCTTGCAGGCTACGTATCAAGCTCTACCAAATGGATGTCAAAAGTGCTTTTTTCAATGGAGTTCTGCAAGAAGAAGTGTATGTAGCACAACCTAAAGGGTTTGAGGATCCTAAATTCTCGGATCATGTGTACAGACTCAAACGTGCCCTATATGGACTCAAGCAAGCACCGAGAGCATGGTATGAACGGCTCACTCAATTCTTGTTGACGGAGAGGTTTGCTCGAGGAAGTGTCGACTGTATCTTCTGAAAATCAGCTTGCTGACATCTTCACGAAACCTCTTGATCACAACAGCTTTTTACGTTTACGTAGAGCTCTTCCTGTCTCCAATCCCTAAACTGTAAAAAGAGGGAGAGGAGATTGTGAGTCTTGAAACTGGTAGTCTTATGATCTGAAATTCCATTGTGCTGTGGTGCTTAGAGCAAGTTAGAGATTCTTGATTGATTAAACTGTCTAGTGTGTTCGGTCTTCCCAAGCTGTCGAGTAGATTAACACTCTGATTGACACTGGCTGCTAAAACAGTTATGTGTTAGTTAGATCACTGTTAGGATTGTTGACTAAGACACCATTTTTTGCTGAGTTGAAGAGCATAAAAAAAAAAACAAAAAAAAAATAGAACAAAATATTCAAAGGAATGAGTTGGTTAGGAGAAATCGACCACTCTCTATTTATGTTGCTGTCTTCATAAGTAGCAATGTTAAGATGTCTTAGAAGAGTGGGAAGTCGTTCATTACTATGGTTAAAGATTGAGATCCTTTAATCTCATGTATGAAAGCATCTCGGCTGGGAAAAGCTGTACATGAGGGCTTCTTAGCATTGCAGTAAGCCTGTGGGGTATGATCAGTTAGAGTAACAGGGTCTTGATCTCTTTACCTTGTGTGATATGATAGAGGTTGCACTTAGAATTCTGTAGCTGTCCCATACTCTCTCTCAATTTATGTTCTGATGTTTAATGTGTTTTGGGCAAGTAATGTCGTGGGTTAATTATATTCGTGTGGTGATTTCTTTTATTTACTCTGATGGTGAAAACTTTGGGCCGTAAATTTTGGTTACTGTTAGCCTTGCCCAATTACCTGCACGTCAAGCGGTGTGTCTTTTGAGTTTCATTCTAGGGTTTTATCGTGTATATAGCATGCCTGTTCGTGTTCTGTCTTCACAGCCGTTCACTTGTTATCCTGTGTCGTTTCACTTTCTTAAGAGAATGAGTTCATCCAAAAGATCCACCCGCTCAAGCATCCCTAAGTTCGTGGCTTCCTCCCCTCAAGGGCCTTTTGAACAGGGTTCTTCATCTCGTCCTGTTCTGCTAGATATCTCCCCTGAAGAATCCCCAAAGCGACAGCGGCGCTCCTATGAGTCTCGAGATCGTGTATCTTTGTCTCCTGAACCGGCGCCAGTGCAAATTGATGGCAAGTTCTTGTTAGAGTGGGTCCAAGAGTCCGTGCATGCAGATGTGCCCTCTGAGTCCATGGAATCCTCTGGTGTTCATGAAGTTCCCAAGCCTTCAGATGTCTCCTCCAACGATGATACGCACTCCTTCATCCAGTTTGAAGACCACTACAAGGAGAGTCGCGATATGTTGAGAGACAGAGATGCTCTGTACCCCGAGTTGTGCAGGCCGTTGAAAACTCCATACAGCCAAAATCACCCCACGGTGAGGGCTAAAACGAGGTTCATGGTAATGAAGAAGCAAGAGTTCTGGCATCAGGTCCGTCTTCCAACTCATGATCCAGCACTTTCGAAAGTGAAGCGGATTATCCAAGAGGCAGGTCTGATCTACACTGTGCTTCATGTGTCACCGTACTATCCTAATATTGTCCAAGAGTTTCTGGCCAATCTTGTCGATGCTGAGGTTGTCAACGGATCATCTCATGTCTATCTTCGAGGGACTATGTTTGAATTCTCTCCTCGGATGATCAATGGTGTCTTCATGATTCCGGACCAAGGCCCGTTCTCTGACCTTGCTGATGAGGATCTCGACACAGCAGTGCTCGTGCTTACTAAGGGGCAGCATAGTCGATGGGGTGACCTCAATTTTAGCAACTTGAGCCCAACAAACCAAGTGCTTTACAAGATTTGCTGTGCCAACTGGATGCCTACTTCCAACCGCTCCACTCTGGTGAAAGACCGATTAAGGCTGCTCTATCTTATCCGCCGAGGGAAGTTTTTCGATTTTGGTAAATTGGTGTTTGACCAAGTGATGGAAATGGCTCGTGGTCCCTCGGCCAATAGGAAAATCATCTTTCCTAATCTGATATACCAAGTCCTGTTCTTCCAGCGTCTCATGACTCTCTCCCTCGAGGATGGAGAACCTCAAGGTCATCCTTCTCGTGTATCCATGCCATCTCGTGTGTGCCAAGACACTCCTAAGGAAGCAAAGGCAGAGGAACATGCTCCTGAACCTTCCGGTTCTTCTGAACCTTCGCTTGCTGGTGATCTCAGTGAAGTCATTCGTCTCCTCAGTCGGAGAATTCTCTGTTCTTCATGTCCTGTTATGTGCGTATCTCTTGATCTAAATCAACCTTTTGTTTATGTCTGATTGTGCACTAACGCAGGGGGAGAGTACGCATCTTGACAGGGGGAGCAAAAGAACTAGGGTTTCGAAGTGGACGTGGTGGCCTTTGATGTTTTTTTTGTGCTTCTTGTCTTTGGCTGTTTTCTTTTTCGGGATGTCAACAGACCTTTTGTTTGCTTGTGTTTTTGATTGACCGTGTTGCTTGCCTAACCGGTCTATGCGTTGACTATTTAGGACTTTGAACTCTTGGTGTGCCTTGAACCTTAAGTATCTTTTATGATCAACTATTGGCTATTTGTTTCTTCCTTGTATATGTGCTTGTGTTCTCTGGATGTTGTTTTTGCAGGTTTCGTTAGGTGTCACATTCAGACATAAAAGGGGAGATTGTAAGATCAAAGAATGGAGCTAAATGGAATTAAGACAGGCGACACGAAGACTGACGTGGACATTGAAGATGCTCAAGTGACATGCAAGGAAACAAAGAGATTATGAGGAGTTATTGTGAATCAAGGAAGATAATATGAGGATATTCATTAGGATTTCCATGAAAAGAAAGTATTTGTTAGGTATTTAAGATGTTTAGGGTTTTTTGGAGCGTGTGCTTGTGAGTGACCAAGAGTGTGTGAGGCATTGTGGTGAGTGCATTCCTTAGGTGTGGGAAGAGTTAGAACGGACAATTGTAATTGGACGTTTGATGCTCTGGGTAGATTAGGAATTGGTCAGTTTCGGTTCGTATAGAACGCGTGTGAATCTGATTGTGTTCAAGTGATTTCTAATATAAATTTTTGTTATTGAAAGTTTCTGACTTTCCTATACATACGGTTACTTCAAATAACAGTAGGTACTTTAAATCTAATACTTCAATTCCAAGTTTAACTTTTGGATTTAAATAAAAATATAAATTATTATTCATTAGAAGCAAAAAAAGTTTCATCTCATGATTTTACAGCATATGATATGATTGAATTTATAGGTTTTCAATTAGAACTTATATATTTTTGTGTGTGGTTAAATCAACGAACTGTTACTAATAGAAGGTTTGGTGAAACGGCCGGAGATGAGACCAGTTGCAATGTGGTGGTAAGCCGCCTCTGTTAGGTGGATTCCATCCCAATTTGCATACGTTGATGGGTCTTCACAAGTTGTAGAACCCTTACCACCGCACTTTGCGCTTGGTTTTGCATTGTATCTTCCATCTCCTCCTCCACAACATGCCTTCAGGACACTTCCAGTAAAACCTATATTATGTAAAAAGAAAAGAATTACATATCGAAACCAACATGGGAATTCATTTTATCAGTATTCATAATTTCTCATATACACAACGTAACAGGGTTTTTTGTTTGCCAACCCACTAAACATGTCTTAACTTATTATAGGAAAATATTATCGAAATCGGAGTACCGTATTTGGAAGGTGAGTTAAAGAATTGCATGGCAGAACCGTAATAATCAGCATAGATAATCTTAGCATGAGGGTACTTTTGCCTTAAAGTCACAAGGGCTTCCTTGAGCTTATTATTGTGAAGCTTAGCAATATTGTTCAGTGGCTGAAAACACTGGTTCCTCGGGTCATAGAGCCATCCATTTTTATCATTGAACCGCTCTAATAAAGCCGCAGAACAACCAATCGGAAGGTTTCCTGGAACAACCAGCGTCACTGCACCTTCCTCTATCAAGGCCTTGGATTAAACAAAACCCAAAACAGATGGTCAATTGATGAATGTTATTAGCGTTTAATAGACACTAAACCCAATTTAAATGTTTCCTACTTACGCTTGTGACGTTGATAATTTTGTTGATGACGAATGGTACCAAATCAATAGCAAGCTTATAACTTCGGAATGCTAAAAGTGGGTAATTATAATCGTTCCCACCAATTTCTCCCATGAAAAATAGAGATTTCTTAAAATATTGTTCACATTCTGCCAAAAAAATAGATAAAGTAGATTATGCCAAGAACCATATCATATAATTTCTTAAGTATATTTACAAATCAAATGATCTTTCTGCTATATATTTTTCAAACTGGTACAAAATTTTCTCAAATTTTGTCAGTATATTTTGAAACAAAACAAAATTATGATCATAAATATAAGCTTTTTTTATTGTCAAAGATTTTCTAATAGATATATATATATATAATATATTTTCTAATATATAGTTGTTTAAGTATCAAACTAGATGAAAAAGACAATTCACTACCCCAAAAAAAAAATCAAAAAAAAAGTATGCAAATAATATATATGTTTTTTTTACCTGGCTTGGTCTTACAAAGAGAAGGTTTTAACTTCTTGAACCAATCAAGTTGAATATCCAATGTCTTATTCGTTAACAATGTGACTGAAAGACCTCTTTCTTTAAGGAAATTAACGCTGTTCGCCGTTGCTCCGGCAACTGCAAAATTTGCTCCTTTCTTAAAGTCCACCGAAGAGTTTGTACGCACGCTTTGGAGATATGGTGTAACATACGGTAATCCGTTTGCCTCAGCTGCAATTAGTCACATATATAAAAATGTAAGTTCTTTTCCTTTTTACCATTTGATTTAAATTGATCCGTTCTAAACAAATCTTGATTTTAATATTTGTTTTGTCCAATAAAATTATGTCTCTCCAGATCTTTCGAATATAATAAAAATGGATAATAGATTGAAACAAATATAACAATATTCTGCCTATTATGTAAGAATGAGAGATGAGAAGTTAACCAATGAAATCAATGATAAGACGTCCGTTAGAGCAACGACCGGTTGAATGGTTAAAGAAAGTTTCGCCGTATGGTGGTCTTCCGATGGCCGGAGAGTCCACATCACCAGAGATAAGGAAATTTCCTGTGTCGCTTAAAGAATCGCCAAAATTGAATATTGACTCGTAGTTGAGAGTTTGTTTCACTGGCAATGACCACACGGTGACTATCAAGGAGAATGCAACAATGAACGACTCACTGATTTTCATTTTATGATCCTATTTATTTATTTAGTTTGATTTTTAATAATCTAATGGATGTGAAGCCATGATCATTCCAAGTTTGTTTTTATACTGAAACTTATATGAGATCATTAATATTTAATAACTGTAGTGACTAAATGTTACAAATACGTACGTGAGCTTTTTGTTCTGTAACGTTGATAGTTTCTTGTGCATTGATGATTAATAAATAAGCCTACGGTTAATATATACAAGGATTAGGGTTATGTGCCGTAGTAAAGAACTGCATATAAGTTTAAGAAAAAGTAGTATATACATATATTAAATTAATTCCTCATTTATTATTTGGTTATACTTTTTTTTTCTTGTAACTTTTGGTTATACTTACAAGTATATTTAATTTAATAGAACCGTTACGATCAATATCTGTTATATGAAACCTCTAACCGTATTTATTCTTTGTCGCCAGAATCTTTATTATTTTATTTCAACATCTATGTTCAATATTAACACATATACCATAACACTATATACATATATATTTCAAGAAAAAGCTTTCATATTTAAAGTCTTACATAATCAAGAAACAATAAATGATAAAGAAAACTGACACAAAGATAAAACAAAGGGGGGAGGCACTCTTGGAAAGTTAGAAGCCAAATAGAGCAAGTGTAGTAATTCACGAAAAGATAGTCTTCACAAAATATATATAATGCTTTTTTTAAATCAAAACTATGAGAATTTCGAGTTTTCGATCTATATTTTCTTTAAGTAACCGAACTCAGTCTATAAATATTCCAATTTTAGAAATAAAACTTCGTATCGGAAGGGATTCGAACCTGAAGCATAAATGAACTATTCCCCTTATGTTACTACTACACCATCTCTATAATGTATTTTTCTTTCCAGATTTTAAATATATTTATATAGCTTACCAAAGCTGAATAAGCGTCCAAGATACAAATCTGTTTTCTATAGCAAAAGTAACCATTAAACCATATATTTCCACGAAATCAGGACACTCACACTACATAGTTTCAAAACCACCTGAGAACAAACTCCTAATAGTAAGAATTAACATTCAAAGAAAAGATGGTTCTTCGAGTCTAGAAGGAATCCACGAAGCAGACAGGTTGTTTCAACATCCATACCTCAAGAGATAACACAGTCTACAGTAGGATTATGATTCAGGATGAATAACCATACCATAGTAGGCTGCTTAGGCGAGATACTTCACTTCAAACTAGAGGGATAGATATTTTACTTCAAATCAGAGGCGTCCAATTACAAAACTAATTTTGTGAAGCTAGTATAGATTCATCAGCTTCATATATGTATGGAAATACATACATAAAATATAAATATTTTTGAAGCCTTCTTTCTGCTGCAGACACAGCTAACTTTGCAGTTTCTTTGTGCTTTTTTTTTCACGACAGTCACCCTTGCTGACTTTTTAATGTAAACATGTTCCGTAAGATAATATAGCTGATCAAATTATGACATGCATGAGTCATTGTTAATTTAGATCGTGACACTTGTTAATATAGATTAACATAAATCTTTTTTATAAATTATTTCTAATGGAAACTATAAAATATTAAACTAGTAAAAATTAGAAATAAAAAAATAAATTCAAATATGATTATGGAAAAAATTTAAATCTAACTTATATAGAAATATGAGAAAAAAAATCGTCAAAGGTTTTGAAAAAATATATATATTAGCAGCTCAATACTGAAAATAAATAAAATTCTAATTAAAATAGGAATATATATTATATATTTAGAAACATATGATAAAAGTTATTTAAAAATTAACTAGTATTAAAAATAGTTGCCTTAAATACACGAGATCTTAAGCTTCTTTTATCTATTGAATGAGTAGAAGACCTAAAATTGTGTAAAACCATATCCCTATATATATCGAAATTTAAGAAGTCGATAGCTTAATTTAGATATGTTTCAATGTGTGATTCATCTAATATATATATAAATTCACTTCTTCGTTCCTTCTAATTTTTAAAACACCTCCAGTTCATCATCTAAGATGAAAAAGCCTTTTCAATCCTCATTTATTGCCATTGCTCTACCTTTCTTCACCATTCTTCTGCTCGGTTTGTCTTTGCATTTCTAATTATTTTAATTTACTACATATTCTAAAATAAGTTGTCTTGAACCATATCATTTTATTTACGTAACAAAATTCCATAATATCAAGTTCAGTTATTCTTCAACGAATAACCAATGATCCATGAAGAGGATATTTCATATTATAATTTTTTTGTAAAAATAAACTCAAAACTCTTCACACATCTGTTTTACAAAATAAAATAAATGAAAACTACTTTTCTATTTTAAATACAGAATCTAAGATTATGTTTTAATTATTGTAGTAACAGGAGTAGTGGGGAATGTGCAGCAGGAGCAACGAAAAACTTGTCTTGACATTTTCCCAAACACAACAGGAAAATGTAATGAAACCCAATGTCAAGCAGCATGTGACAAGAAGTATAAAAAGGGGGCTGGTATTTGCGTTGATGCAGGCCAAGGACATATGCACTGCTTATGCTATCATCATTGCCGCTGATTTTCTTTTATGTATATTGAAATTCAACTCGTATTTATAAATAACAATGCTACAACGCCTCCATAAAAAAAAAAACGTTATCAATAGAATATTTGTTGGGAGTCGTGGCATAATAGTTTGTATTAAGTTACCAAATTTAAATATGGCACAGTAACCACCCAATGTTTGTTGATTTGAAAGAATAGCCGACCAAGAAAAAAAACTTGAAAATCGTTAATTAAGAGAATAGTCGAAATTAAAGAGAGAAATAATCTTTTAAGACTTTAATCTTTGAATTCTTTTTTTTTTTTTTGGAACACGATCTTTAAATTCAAATGCGGTTTTATTGTTTGTTTCTAATATCTTTATCCTTTACAACTAAAGGCTAAAGAGCCTCGGAAACAAACCCGTACCCTCCGGAAAGAAAAAACCCAAAATATGAGATGAAAAGTCAAAGGCAACAAGATAAAACAACATATCTGCTAGAAAGCAAACATCGTCTCTTCACCCAAAACAACCAACTGCAGAAATGAGTTGAAACGCAAAGCTCACTCCTAAGCACAATCAGAATCAAAGGTTTCTTTCAGCCAAAAAGGAAACCCTCTGGCAACATAAGATTAAATTGCCAGTAGAAACGCATTGAGCAATGACAAAGTAATAAAATCCACATATTTGAAAAAAAACGAATATAACTTAAACAATATTTAAATTTCACAAATAACTTAAACACCAAAAAATAAAAGCCCGACAAAAATGTGAGAATTTAAGAATAGAAGAGATTAGAAAGATTTAGTGACATGAGAGAGAGAACGGATGAAGAGAAAGAGATTTTCATTAAGTGTAACCTTTACAATTTACAAAAGCAGCTATATAAAGGAAGGCTGCAAATGGTATATCCTATACAAGATGCTAAACGGCAACCCTAAAGAGGATAAGACAGACAGCTAAAAGTAAGCTACAAGACAAAAGGAGAGGGACCACGTCATAAAGCAAACCGCGTGATAAAGCAGCCTTGTCTCCAACGGTAACAAGGAGAAGCTTCAAGAAGAATGGAGTAACGATCATATTAAGGAGACCTTGAACATGACAGAAGCTTGTGCACCAAGTCTTGTGTAGTACGGATAGGGATATTTCCCTTTGTACGGACCGCGGTACGGATAGGGACATGTATGGACCGCGGTACGGACACTTCGACCGAGAGACTTCTTCGACCAGAACTGAGCTCCTTTTCTTCCTGATCAACACTCCCCCTCAAGCAAAGCAGCAGAGATAATGAATGCTTATGCTTGAAAGATCAGATACCCATNAACCTAAGTGAAGAAAACCCAATGGGACAAAACTTCACTTAGGGAAAAAGAGTGTGAGATCATCACTTAGTGGGCAAGCTGATAAGACCCAGCCTTTCACAGATAGACTCACTGACCTTCACGCTTGCAGCCTTGGTGAAGATGTCAGCCAATTGGTCTTCACTTCTTGTATAGCACGGCAAGATCACCCCCAACTCCATCTGCTCTCTGACCTTATGACAATCCACTTCAATGTGCTTGGTTCTTTCATGGAAGACTTGATTGGAAGCAATGTGTATAGCTGATTGATTGTCACAGTGCATTGTGATTGGTCTTGGAATCTCAATCCCAACATCCGCCATCAGCATCTTCAACCACATAAGTTCAGTTGTAAGTCTTCTCATCGCCCTGTACTCAGCTTCCGCGCTTGAACAAGCCACTACTTTCTACTTCTTGCTCTTCCAAGTGACCAGGTTCCCTCCAATGAATGTGCAGTACCCGGTGGTGGATCTCCTGTCTTCTCTATCTCCAGCCCAGTCGGCATCACAATAGCCAACTACCTCAGAACTCCCATTGCATCCCATCCAGATGCCCTGTTCACTGGTTCCTTTGAGGTAGCGCAAGATCCTCACCACCATGTTCCAATGACACACCGTAGGGGCTTGCATGTGTTGACTCACCTGGTTCACAGAAAAACACAAATCAGGTCTAGTGAGGGTCAAATAGATAAGCTTACCAACTAGTCTTCTGTATAGTTTGGCATCTTCAAACGGCTCAGCATGTTTCTCCCCCGGTGAGCTTTATAAGCATCCTCAAGGGGAGTTCTAGCTGGAGTTGCATTCTCCTGACCTGTTTCATGCAAAAGATCAAGAACATACTTCCTTTGGGATATAAAGATGCCCTCAGAAGATATACACACTTCAATACCCAGAAAATACTTCAACTCACCAAGATCCTTAATATCAAAAGCAGAATGTAAATGAGCTTTAGTGTTTTGAATACCAACCTTGTCATTCCCAGAGATGATTATATCATCCACGTAGATGAGAATGACTACTATACCTGCTTGGCTTTGAAGGGTGAATAGAGTGTGATCGGCTTCTGATCTTCTAAAGCCATGGTCTAAGAGAGTAATTCTCAGTTTTCTGTACCATGTTCTGGGAGATTGCTTTAACCCATATATTGCCTTGCGCAGCTTTAAGACCTT
>OVBI01002564.1:0-18888 GCA_900406495.1 Sisymbrium altissimum | reverse complement strand
GATCGAGGTGTATCTTCCAAACCATAAGGCATTTGAACATGAAACCACTTGAAAAATGTTCTTGACTCAATTATAAAGCTCATGAAAGAAGAATTAGATCAAACGAAGTTCATACGAGAACGTTATGAGGTCCACAAGTTGGGCATTGCTGTCCAGCTCGGTAGGGAGGCTTGGAGCAGCAAAATGCATGTTTTCTTCACCATTCCTACAGAGCTGAACGGTATATGCTAGTCAGCTCGGTAAGAACTACTCTCCTGGCTACCGAGCTGACCGACACACTTCATCATATCAAGCTAACGAAGTTCATACGAGAACGTTATGAGGTCCACAAGTTGGGCATTGCAGTCCAGGTCGGTAGGGAGGCTTGGAGCAGCAAAATGCATGTTTCCTTCACCATTCCTACCGAGCTGGACGGTATATGCTAGTCAGCTCGGTAAGAACTACTCTCCTGGCTACCGAGCTGACCGATACACTTCATCATATCAAGCTGGACGCATCCCACAACTTATCAGAAGATCTCCTCTCATCCAGTATACCGAGCTGGACGACATCATACATCTAGGAGCAAGCAGTCCAGCATTCCCTGCATCCAGGCTACCAAGCTGGACGGTCAGCATGCTGGATGCTGTCCAGCTCGGTAGGAAACACTGACCCAGCTGGCTGACGCTTTTCGTTTCGTCTCGTTTCACTTGTTTCTTCGTCTTTATGGCCTTTTCGTAAAACATACCGATGTTTTCGTAAGTTTCTTGAAACATTGCGATGTTTCATCTATCAAACTAACCGAAGAAAACCATTAGATGAGGAATGGACTTGGGCCGAGCTGGGAGGATGGACCGACAAAGGCTGAAACCGACTTATGGAAGCTTCTAGAAGCTTCCTCGAAGATTTATGGAAAAATCATCGGAAAAAAGAAAGAACCTTTGTCCCACATCGAAACTTAGGGAGTTTAGGGCTTAGAAAGTCTTAGTATAAATAGGGATCGATCTCTACCTCTTGTAACATATTCTAAGTTGTTTTATGCATTCAATACAATATAACAATAAAAGTTCGTTCTCTTTTTGACCTAGTTTCCTTTTTCGATCTTTCTCTCTATTTTCTGCTTTCTCTTGCAATATTCTCGGATCCTCACATTAACTTTATGAAAATACATTGAGGTGTATTCCGGTTCCCACAGGCACAAAATATAGCGACAGTAATATTCTATAAAATATTGTATATCCAGAAATTTTCAACAATATATGATATGTTGAGAGAGACAATACTATAAAAAAAACTAATATGTTATTTTTCAAAGAATAATATTTAAAATTAGAAAACACGAACCTATCACTTAGCTGAAGCCAATCGATTATTGAGACCATTTGAACCCAAACTCATGTTCGCGTCCATTTTATTTTCATTACTCTTTATTTGTCTTACAAGTGAGTTTTTCATCACTGCTTTATTATTTGCTCATATAGACTTAGATTGGACATGATCGAATGTCAAAAGAATTGAAGATTCAAGTTTGGACATCAAGAATATGGAAGTAGACTTACTTTTTCATATGATATGTGAAGATTGAATTTGGAACAAATAGATTCGAATTTCACAAAGAAATATAAGAATTTTTGTTTTCTTTTCTTAAAAAAAAAAACAAAATTTAAAAAAGAAATTACAAAATAATAACTTCAATTAAAAATCCGTGCAACGCACGGGTAAAAACAATAAACTGATATATCAAAGATAAATCAACTAATAGAATGAACATATGATGTCGACGATGACCTCGTGGAAACGGCCTATAACCTAAACAGAAAATTAATTTAAGATAATTTTTAAAAAATTGAAAACTGAAATTTTCATATTGGTAAAAAGTAAATTGTATATTTTACAACTACTTTTGAAATATTATTTAAAATTAGGAATGACAAATTTAAAATATGGTGAAAATAAAAATGTAAAATATACAGTTATGGAGAAAGAAGGCATAAGGGAAAAAACTTCTAATTTCATAATTCTTTTTGTAAGAATCTGTTTGTTATTGCTCTAATTATAATTATATTCCCTTAATTTCTAAATTTTATTCAGTGCTAGGAAAAGGGAAAACTAATATTACGGGAAGTTGTGGTTTTGATAATATGGTAGTTATCCTTTTACACTATTAAAAACTTTACTAAATGTTTAAAAAAAAAGGAAAACTCCTTATAATTCACTAAAAGGCAACAACAAACATGAAAGTCGTAGTTTGTTAATATGGTAATTATCCTTTCGCTCTATAAAAAGTTTCCCAAAACTTTTTAAAAAAGGAAAAGTCAATATAATCGCAAAAAAGGCAATAACAAATATCTACAATACAACTTTTGCTTATTTATAGTTCACTCGTTCAGAACCGAAGCCACGAATCAACAGAATATTCAATACTTTTAAGATTGTAGAGAGTACAACCATCAAAGAGATTAAGATCAACTTTAAACTTCAGTGATGGTTTCTCAAAGTCAGAAGAGCAAATAAATTATGGACGTTGCTTTGAGTAAAATCCCCTATATATTAATTAAGAATCCATTTTAAAGAAAAATATTATTTACATGTATATTATGATGAGGTGTCAAAAGAAGAAATGTTTTCAAATGTTAAAATAAAAAGTTTTAATTTACTATACAAATTACATATAATGCTACTATATCATTATATCATTTATATTAGTTTATCATTATCACTATTATAAATTTAGAAAATACATCTAAAGGAGTTTGTATTTTGAAAACTATACTTTTTTTTATTTTTTGTAAATACACTTATTTGTAAATGAAATGACCAAATTATTTTATTTGAATTGTTATGTAAATTAATAATTTTAATTAATAAAACAGAAAATCCTACCATCTTTTAAAATCTCTTTAAAAACAAAATCTCATCAGATTTGCAGAAAGGTACTAAATCAGTAACCTTAGCAAAATTCATCTCTAACTATAATGCGTTCTTCTGTTCATCTCTAAAAGTCTTTATTTGCAGAAGAGCCACTGATGGTAGCTAAAGAATCTTACAGTTTTTGACATCCCGACTTTTTCTGCTGATAGGATTTCAGTTACATCTTGATTACCTTCATCATCTTTCTCTGAACTTGCACCGGCCTCCTTCATATATCTGCAAAGGATGTAGTGCCAAAGGACATCATCCTAACACGAAACCAAAAGGCAATAGTTTGTCACTTGTAACTAACAGCGTTTGCATTTTTTTTCAGGAGAGAAGTTACTTAACAGCAAAAAAAAGAGCCAGAAGAGATCTATATTTTATTAAAATTATCACTTTAGTCGCATCACTTTTATTTTCAATCTCAGCATTGTCATGTTTTTTAATCCCATCGTGCTCCTTTATTCAAGTATTGAAACTCTCCTTATAAATCAAGGCAAATAAACTAGATTGATCGATCTACCTAATTGGTAATAAGCGAACTATTCTATTTGATGATTAAATGGCTAGGCGTTCCTGACAACAAGTTACGAACGAACCATATTCTTTCGAGTCATAACAGACTGGGTGAGACCAAAAATGAGCCAAGATATATCGGTACAAACCAAGATAAACAGGGCAAAATTTTTATAGGTCAAATTTTTGTAGGACAGGGAAAAATACTTAAAGATGGTGGAAATATAAATGCTACAAAGTCCAACATTGCTAATTACACCATAACTAATATCAATCCAATAATTAGTATCATTAACCCAATAATTATACCATAAAATTGAATAATTAACCAACACTTATATATATATATATCAAGTTAACTTTTCTCTCTTCTCCTTATGCCACCAGCCACCCCATAAATAAATACTAGATATTTCAGTTGCCACATATTAAAATGAGACATATTTCAACAAGAATAAACAATAAAATGTTTCATCTTAAAACATAATAACTTCATGTAATTTACTTGAGTTTCTTCTTCTATTTTATTTTTCTTAAGTGGATTTAATGATATTTACTTTAGAAAACCCATATATAGAGAAATGACAGAAAATATAAAAAAGTAAGACAAGGTATTTAAATTCAGTCAATAATATTAAATAAACAATGAAAAGATGAATACAACAAATAATCATATGTTAATTATAAAAAAACTAAACTATACGAAGCGATGATAAAAAGAAGAATAATAAAGAACGTAAAGACAAACAAAATTATACTACGAGTAAATAATATAATATAATATTTAATATAAATACAAAAAATGCGAGAAAATAATTTACTTGAGTTTCTTCTTCTATTTTGTTTTTTTTTAACTGGATTAACGATATTTACTTTAAAGAAATGACAAAAATATAAAAAAATTAAGACAAAATATTTAAAGTTATTCAATAATATTTAATAAACAATAAAAAGATGAATATAACAAACAATCAGATGTTAAATATAAAAAATAAACTGTACGAAGCGACAATAAAAAAAAAATACAAAGAACGTAAAAACAAACAAAATTATACTATAAATAAACAAATAATATAATTTTTAATATAAATATAAGAAATACGAGAAAGAAAAATAGAAGAAAATAATAATAGAAAAATGATTATAAAAGCAAAAAGAAGAGAAAAAAAAAATATAAATTATTTAATAATAAATAATCAGTAAAACAAATTAGTTATATACACGTGGACTACCTCTAGTTATTATATATAATTTTATTAATTCAACCTACTTAAATGGTTTAAGGTAAAATATTAAATTATTTGTATTAGTAGTGTTATTTTTTACATTTCTTTATCTAAACAAAAATTTATATAATTTTTAATTGTATATGAATGTTAAGAAAATAATTAAATGAAATAAGTGAAACCATTAAAAATGAATTAAAGTTAGTTTTTTGGAACTAACATTTTTTTGGGTAAGAAAAAGTAGCAATTTTAAATAAATTAGCCATTTTAATTTTGTTGGCTAAATATTGGAACTAAAACATCTGGGTCAACAATAATTTGGTGATCTGTTCAAATTTACCCTAGAGTTATTCTCCAATCTAAAGAGATCGATGAAGTATTTAGGGGTCGAATTCTACAGAGACTCAAGATTCACATAATAGATTATCAGTTATTGAATTAAGTTAAACAAGAATGTTTGTAAATTAAACAGAATGCAGTAAATCGGTTTTGAGATCAATAAGAGAAAACATCAAGTTTAGGGAATTCTCAGGAAATCAGGAATGTAAGCAAAACAGTCAATCAGGATTCTTCTAATGTTTTAGAACTTGAAACACAATGATAAAGTAAACCAGCCGTCGCTGCGAAAATTATCTGTTTCTAAGACCTAAAAAACCAAATTTCTTTGTGAGTTCTAAAGTATAAACATGCAATAATCTCAGGTTCAATCTGTTCACAAAATCTCTAAATCAAATTCTTTTGCAGATATGTATTTTGCTCACCTAGGGTTCTTTCTAACTAATTAACCAACTGTCATTGCGAGAATCAACCTATGATTAATAATCTAACTTTTCAGTTCAGATCAAGCATTAATCACAACCTAGATGAAGAACTAGTATTCAGAATCCTTAATTAACCAATGAACTTAGCAATCCATAAAATCTCTAATGAGAAACCCTAAACCTAACTAGCAAACTACTCATACACGGAGATTGAAGCAATAAACATGATTGAATGTAATTGCATAAAAGAAATAAGAATATAATTAATGGAGTTCTGAATCTTCTATGAAGGAGTCTGAATTATTTTCTCCAAAAGCTCTCTCTAGAATACTTGATAAAAGATAAGATAGATCTAAACAATGACCTTATCCCTTCTGGTATCCTCTTTGACCTATCAGCAAGGATGAGATGGATCCTTGTAGGCTTGAAATCAGTCATTCCAAGTCTTACAGCAATAGAGTGAGGCATAAGGTTGATGCTGGAACCAAGATCACAAAGTGAGTGAGTAAATCTCCCAGTGGAGATAGAACAATCAAGCACAAAACACCCTGGATCAGGCAACTTCTCTGGAATCCTTTATCTCATGTTTAGACTTTCTGGGCTTCGGGTAAGGTATCTTAGGTTTGTGGACCCTCTCCTCAGGTTTTGGTGGTGATTTGGGACGATCAGCACGTTCTTCTGACGAAGCTCTGGTGACGATCGACACCCCCATTGGGTGTCGAGCGACACTCGAAATTTGTATCGAGTTGGGTCGACTTTTTCTCGTAAGGACCCGAAAAATTCTGAATTTCAAGGGGGTGACGATCGACACCAGTTTTGGCGATCGACACTCCGTTCGTAGTGACGAGCCGGCTCGATTTTCGTACGTTAAAACTCGAAAACTCGAGATTTTTCACGGGTGACAATCGACACCCATGGCGTGTGGCTATCGGCACTGGTTCTGCAGACTCAAAATCTTCATCAAATTCTGCAGTCTCCACGAGGTTTTCAACACTTCCCACCATAATGGCATTGACATGATGCTTTGGGTTGATATCAGGCCGTCCAGGAAGTGTTCCTTCTTGCCTCCTAACAGATTCAGCAGTCTGAGCAACCTGAACATCCAACTTCTTCACATGAACATTCAAAGACTCAATCTTACCATTCAGATCAGTGTACAAAGCATCCATCTTCCCATTAAAGTCCACAGTCATTTTTGTCTGACCTTCCAGAACCTACTCTAACATAGACTCTATCTTGTTGTTCTGCTCATGAGGTTTCTGGTAAGAAGAACCATATGTTCTTGTGAAATTGTTGTTCTGAAAAGGTTTTTGATAGGAAGAACCATAGCCTTGCTGGTTTCCAAATCTCTGACCTTGAAACCCAGCTCCATTGATGTAGTTCACATCCTCTTCCTCTGGTTCAAAGGTCTCAACTTCTGCAGTAAAATTGACTTGTTTCTTACCCACCAGAAGATTGTGGATAGAATCCAGCTTTGATTTCAACTCAGCACGTTGAACACCACCATTACTCTCAGCCATCTTCTTCCTCTCAAATTCTACATTTTTGGTGCTATTGCTAGACACCAAATTCTCAATCAACCTTTGAGCTTCTGCTGGACTTCTAATATTGAAATTACTTTCACTTGCAGCATCCAAAGCCATCTTATATCTCCAATCAATGCCTCTAAATAAAATATCCAGTAGCTGAACATCACTGAAACCATGGTGTGGACAGTCTCTTTGGTAGGCTCTGAACCTGGTCCAAGAAGTCCTAAATGCCTATGTAGGTCCTTGAGAGAATGTAGAGATTTTTGTTCTAAAATCTTCAGACCTTGCATCATCAAAGAAGTTGTTGAATGCATTTTTGGTGTCATACCAAGTAGTCAAAGAACCAAGCTCCAGGTTCTTAAGCTAATAAGCTGCATCCCAGCAAGAGAGTATGGGAAAAGCTTGCAGAAAAGATAGTCCTGGGAGACTCCATTAAACTTGATGCTTGTCACCAAGTCCTCAAATCTCTCAAGATGGTCCATAGGGTGCTCATGAGGAAGACCATGAAAAAGATGCTGACCCACAAGAGTGTAGTATGCAGGTTTTAGCTCAAAGTCACCTGTTAGCATAGAACTGATCAGGCCTGTTGTAACCAGCAAGTGTTCTACCTCGAACAGGTGGTGCATTAGCAGCAATTACAGCTTGCTCATCACCCACAAGGGCCTCTTCCTCTGGTAGGATATTTCCCTCATCATCAATCAGGTCCTCATCCACATTTCTCTTGTTCCCAGCTTTGTCTCGTAAGACTCCAGCAGCATCAGGCATCATGACTAATTTTAGCATCTCAGCTGATTTCTTACCCTTTCTGTTTGCTCGTTCCAATTCACTCAGTTCTTAATTTGTGTAGTTCAACAACCGAGCTTCCTTGTTGCTTCTGGTACTGCGATTAGGCATATACCTGAAAAATAAGAAAAAGAGCAAGAACAAGTAAGTAAATGCGAAAAACAAAGTCTACTCTAAATTCTACACCAAATCTAATGGTAAAATCACTGAATCCCCGGCAACAGCGCCAAAAGTTGATCTGTTCAAATTTACCCTAAAGCTATTCTCCAATCTAAAGAGATCGATGAAGTATTTAGGGGTCGAATTCCACGGAGACTCAAGATTCACACAATAGATTATCAGTTATTGAATTAAGCTAAACAAGAATGTTTGTAAATAAAATAGAATGCAGTAAATCGGTTATGAGATCAATAAGAGAAAACGTGAGGTCTAGGGAATTCTCAGGAAATCAGGAATGCAAGCAAATCAGTCAATCATGATTCTTCTAATGTTCTAGAACTTGAAACACAGTGATAAAGTAAACCAGCCGTCGCTGCGAAAACTATCTATGTCTAAGACCTAGAAAACCAAATTTCTTTGCGAGTTCTAAAGTATAAACATGCAATAATCTGAGGTTCAATCTGTTCACAAAATCCATAAATCAAATTCCTTTGCAGATAGGTATTTTGCTTACCTAGGGTTCTTTCTAGCTAATTAACCAACTGTCGTTGCGAGAATCAACCTATGCTCAATAATCTAACATTTCAGTTCAGATCAAGCATTAATCACAACCTAGATGAAGAACTAGTATTCAGAATCCTTAATTAACCAATGAACTTAACAATCCATGAAATCCTTAATGAGAAACCCTAAACCTAACTAGCAAACTACTAAGACATTGAGATTGAAGCAATAAATATGATTGAATATAATTGCATAAAAGAAATAAAAGTAGAATTAATGGAGTTCTGAATCTTCTCTGAAGGAGTCTGAATTCTTCTCTCCAAACGCTCTCTCTAGAATACTTGATAAAAGATAAGATAAGTCTAAACAATGACCTAAAAAACCTAAATATAATCTAAAATCTGAAAAGGGACTTATTTGCAAATAATGGAAACTTCTGGGGCAAATTTCATTTTTCTTCAAACTTGTTAAAAACGTCATAATTTGTGGTTGCGTCGGGTGTCGATCGACACCTAGCAGTGGTATCGATCGACATTCACCCTGAATATGGACTCCGACTTGCTCTTTTCAGCTACTAAGTTCCAATTTCTCCAAATTCTCCAATATCTCCAATTAAGCTCCAAACATACCTAAACCTGCAAAAGACTCTAAAAGACTTCAAAGACACTAAAAAGACTCTATATATACAACTTATATCATGACTAAAAACCATAAAAACTATAATATATCATTTGGGATGAAAAAAATTATTCAGCAAGAGCTGAAACTTTATCTGATTGATGTAAGAATTTGGGAATTTCTGATCAAATATATATAATTGTGGGTTTACTTGCAGGGGCAGATCTTACCCCTGGTTAATTATAAATTTTCTTTAGTTAATATAGGTATAAAATATATCTTTTTAGATCATTTGGTTAGGCCCCATTACATCCACCGTATACGTTGTTCGGCTCTTTCTATATATTTTTCATATATTTGAGTTACTCGTGAATAAAACTTTGTGGACACAGAAATGTTTTTGTGTAGATGAAAGTTAGATATGTGGATATGTTGGTGTGGATACTATATCATTGATCGTGAAGATAGCTAAAATATGTAGACATGACAGTAATATCAGATTATGAACATATTGGCTTAGATAGCAGATTTTGGATATGATAACTTAGATACCAGATCGTATACATAATAGCTTAGGTACTATATTATGGACATGATAGCTTAGATACCAGATCCTAGATATGATGGTGTAGATATTAGATACTATATTGTGGACATGATGGCACAAATTTGATAATATTGTTTTATAGAATGTACATAAAATCAAAATCTTATGATTGTTAATATATGTGGCTAAAATACTTTTACTCCATTTCATAACTCATACGTGGACATGACAATATAGATATCCAATCGTGGATAAGAAAGCGTGAATAACTTATCATGAATAGAACTAAAATATATGGATACAACAGTGTATTAGATTGTGTATATGGTTGCGTAAATACCCGAATTGGTATCCGAACATCCATACATATTAACAAATATGAGTTTATAAGTCTAAATTAATAACTATATAGACAAATATAAGTAGATAAGATTGAATAGAGGGATTTATTTTATATTTATGTCCACAAGATATAACCTATAAATACTTAAAATATGTCATATTATAAAATTGGAAAAAAAAATAGATAATAATCAAATAAATAAATAAATAAGAGAAGATGATAAAGTAAATAACAATTTAAAAAGAAACAAAAAATGAAAGGAAAAAAAAGTACAAAGAAAGGCTTGCGGAAGAAGAAGAAAAAAAGTAAGTTGGTATGATGATTTAAAAAAATGAAGGGTAAAAAAAGATTTTCATGTGCTAAATGATAATAAAAACTGTCTTCATACATCAAAGTATCTAAATATATAATATATAAGTAAAAAAAGTATCAATGACTGTAATTTACTCATAAATTTATTATGTGCCCCCGTCAAAAAAATTGTCTGGATCTGCCACTGTTTACTTGGTAAGTTTTCATAATTATAAAGAAATTTTGTTTACGATAATAGAGTACTGTTTACATTGCTAATGAGAAAGAGGATATTACAAATGAGAATGAGCTTGAAATAGAGAAATATAGTTTGAAGTTCAAAGTTTTTTATTGTAAGATTGAAATATCGTGTGTAGTTTGTTTTTATTTACAACTTTGATTCAAAAACATATTTCTTTTTTAGGTTTTCAAATTTTCTTTAAAATCTGGGTTTCTTTAGAAAGATATGAAATTTTTTTAGTAAAGCTTCATGTTTGTTACTTACTCTAAGTTTGTTCAAAGTTTTTTCTAGTTTTTTTTCAAAGAAAGTTCAAACTTTGTTCAACTTTGTTCAACTTTGTTCAACTTTCTTCAAAGAAATTTGATTTTAGGTTGGATTAAGAATGATTGACATGGTTTAAGAGTTTTTTTGTGTTTCAGGAATCAGAAATCAGAGATGATGAGTCTTATTAGGAGGAGGGCTTTTGATGTTTTGAAGAGGTTGCAGTTACAGAACACAATGATGCTCCCAAAAACACGACATCTGCCTCTTCCTCTGCAGGTGGCTCAAAGAACAAGATTCTTTCCAACCATTGTGTCCAACAAAATGATGCTACTTGTGAGTTTGTACTTTGTTTATGTCATGAAGTAGTTAAGTTCATGTGCTAAATTATAATAAAAAGTGTCTTCATACACCAAAGTGTCTAAATGTGTAATATATAAGTAAATAAGTGTCTATAAATATAATTTTCTCATCAATTTATTATGTGCTTCCATCAAAAAATTTGTCTGGATCCGCTATTGTTTACTTGGTAATTTTTCATAATTATGAAGAAAAAAAATTAGGATAATAGATAATAGAGTACTACTGTTTGCGTTGCTGATGAGAAAGATGCATTACAGGTGAGAGTGAGCTTGAGATAGAGAAATATAGTTTGAACTTCAAAAAATTATCGTGCTTAGTTTATTCTCATTTACAACTTTGATTCACAAACATCGTTTTTCTTTAGATTTTCAAAGTTTTCAAAATTTGAGTTTCTTTAGAAAGATACTAAATTTTTGTAGTGAAACTTGATGTTTTGTACCAAAGTTTAATATTTGTTACTTACTTTAAGTTTCTTCAAAGTTTTTTCAAGTTTTTTTCAAAAAAGGTTCAAACTTTCTTTGAGAATATTTGATTTTGGGTTGGATTAAGAATGATATACATGCTTTTAAGAGTTTCTTTGTGTTTTAGGAATCAAGAATTAGAAATTAGAGATGATAAGTTTCATTAGGTGGAGGGCTTTTGATGTTTTGAAGATGTTGCAGTTGCAGAACACAATGATTCTCCGAAAATCACGACCTCTGCCTTTTCTTTTGCAAGTGGCTTAAAAAACAAGATTCCTCCAACCATTGTGTCCAACAAAATGATGCTACTTGTGAGTCTGTACTTTATTTGTGTCATTAAGTAGTTAAGTTCATAGTATATTAGGATTATTAGGATATTATTGTTTGAAATAAATATCGGTCATTAAGTAGTTAAGTTCATAGTATATTAGGATTATTAGGATATTATTGTTTGAAATAAATATCGCAGATATTTATGAAGAATTAGTTAGTTTTAAGTCTAGTGATATCTTTTAGGAAATCTTTTTATTTCCATGCAGGCACCACGTTGCTACTCGTCAGAAATTCCTCCAATAGCTCAGCCAAGGACATGGTTCAACGAGAGAAAAAAATGCACTAAAGAAGGTGTTTAGGAGCTGATGTCTATGATTTTGAGGAAAAGTATCAGGTAAACAAACTCTATCTTTTTTTTTTCTTTTCTGTCTGCGTATATATGAGAAACATAAAAATTTTAACTTTTCGATCAAACTTTGTTCAATTTTTTTCATAAAATGCTTTTATATAGTGGAGAGTTTTTTGTTTAACTTTCCTAATAGATCATTCTCCTTTCATGGTTTCCAGTAAAAGCAACTCCAAAGATCCAGAAAATATGCAAAACCCTAGTCTAATGCACTTAGTCCTAAATGTTATAGAAAAAGGTAAAACGTGCATAAAATGGTGCTTAAACTATATGAGATGCATGTGAATTATGATGCAAAATAAAGAGATGTCAATTTATCATACCTTGCGATTTGTAATGTCCTAGGAATCTGATCTTAATTTGGAATAAATACATTTTAGTTTTTGAAACAACAAGACCATTTTTTCTTGCAACATAGTAAAATGTTTTTAGATTTTTTGAAGTGTTCATCAATGGAATTTGAAAATATTAGAATGTCATCAATATGTTGAACAAAAAAAAAATGTCATCAATATAGACAATGCAAAATTTTAAATACTCACAAAATATGTCATACATGATTCTTTGAAATTCTGAAAGTGCATTTTTCAAACCAAAAGACATTACATTCCATTAGTACTAACCAAAATGTACTTTAAATGCAGCTTAATAACGATATACTTCGGATATTTGAATATGCCAAAACCTTGATTTTAGGTCAAAATTTTGAAATATATATGCCGATTTAGAATAAATATTTTTATTTTTTTATTAGATTTCTAATCCATTTTTAAGCAGTATTTAATGATTTGTAATTAATTACGAACATATGTGTTTCCTCTTTCAATTTCAGAAATTTTATTAACATAAAAGGCAGCACAAGACCAAGGTGATCTTGACTTTGAAATCAACTATATATTTAGAATATTGGAAATTTTTTTATACGATGTTTTTCTAATTATGAGTTCACTTGAATTGGACAAGCTTTTGTATGGACTTCTTTTTCAAGAAATTCTCCTTCATATGGCAAGTCAACAATATTTTGTTTCCTATTCCAAAAGGCTGTTGGCAAATCCGAACAAATTTATTTTCAAATAGTTTATTTAGGCTATAAATTTTTTCTTTTCTTTCTTTTGAGTGTAAAGCTTTTATTGTTTTTTTTTTTGTAGTAAAACTTCTGATTTTAGATTTTCTAAATGGAAAATTTTAATATGAATCAAAGAGTTTATGAAATTTTCTTGTATTGAACAAGTTTTTATCAAATCAGACTTCTTTTTTTTAGTGTTTCAAGAAACTTGAAAGATAATTTTATATGTTGGCTTTTAAAAGAAATTGACTCATCTATTATTTTATATGGTATAATTAGATTTATAAATGGAGTACCTATGATAACATTTTGATATAGATCTTCCGTGAGGAAAAATATCATTTTAATAAAAAATATTTTCTTTTAATATTAAAACTTCTGCTTTGGATGTTATTCGAAGATTTAAATTATTTGCAGTATATAGTTTTTCATGGGTTTCTAGATGAAAACATTTGGGGACATGGCCTGTCTTGATGCAATTAAGATCAGCACCCACAACAAATAATGCAACTGTATCAATTTTGTAATTATAAAAAAATAAATATTGATTTTAATCTTATATTTTTGGGAAGTAATTTTCCTTAAGACACAAAAGAAATCACTATGGGCCATGTTTAGAGATTGTATTTGATCTTTCAGATCAGGATCATCATCCTCTATATAATCTAAGTAATCATTCTCCTGTTCATCAGAAGTAGAATCGTGATTCTTACATATATAAGACATTATTGAATGAAAATACTCAGAATCTTGTTTTTTTTTTTTAGAATTTTGAGATCATTTTTTTATTTCTTTGATTTTCAATTCTAAGATCTTGTATATAAGTTTTTTGAATTAACTTTCTTTCTTTTGTTTAAAATAAGAAGATTTGGAAGATGTCGGAACATGAGATTTTGTGGAATTCTCTGAGTTTTTTTTTTGTTTGTTTCTTTTTCGTTTAAGAAAGAAAGTATTGATTCTAGGAATTTTTGTTTGATAATTGGATCTGAAATAGAATTTAAGATTTCAAGCTATAATTCATGATTATTTGTGAGAACATGAATTTTCTTTTCATTAGAATCTGAGTTAATAGATGAAATATCTGTTCATTGTCTTGTATGGTTTTTTTAGAAGCTATTGATGAATCAGAATCATAAGATGATGAGGAGTTGTCTAATAAAAGATTTGAAATTTTTACTCGAAAATTCTTATCCAAAGTCGAGTTTTTGGATTTTTGATTAACACGGCATAATTTTGAAGTTTTTCCTTTCTTATTACATTTGAAGCATGTAAGATTTTTATATAAGAGTTTTTTGGCTGGTGTTTTTTTTGGCAAAAAATTATTATGGGGATTTTGCCACGACTTTTGGCGTGGTTTGTGGGTTTTATAGTTTCTACAATACCTTTTAGGTTTAGTTTTAGAGTAGTAGGTTTTACTGCAATCTCCTATGCAAGAATTATTACCTCAATTAGGATCTATTTCGAATTGTTTGCAAAATGAACCTAATTAAACTTTTGTTATTTTGAGTTCCCATTTAAAATGTTTCTGCAGTTTCTGATTTTGATAGATTCTGAGACTTTCTTGTTGACTAATACTGAGCAACTCTCCATATGTGAAATCATCATAATCTATTATTTGAGTTCTCATGGAATCTCTAATTTTTTTTCTAACTTTGTCTCCTAAAAGAGTGGGAAGTCCTTCTAGAAATTTTTGTTTCCAAAAATGTTAGTTAGAATCTTGACCGAGTAAAATCCTAGTAAGGTTTTTTTATACCATTGTAAATCACTTAGCTTTTTGCATTTGAGATTTGAAAAGAGTTCAGCATGTTATCTCTAAGAACTGAGGGATCTCCTATAAAATAAAGGGTTATGGCTATGACTAATGTAGCAACAGCATCATGTTGGTATATTGTCTTCATCTGTTTTAATGATATCTAGAATTTCGGTGTGTTACTGATTGGTTTGGTAGTTATCCCATCATTCTTTAAGCTGTCCGGAAAAAGCCAGATATAAGGAGTTTAGCTATTGTATTATCTTTATTACCTATTTAGGTTCTATTAGGTGGTTTCATGCGCCATGCGCAGAAAAAAGTTAGGTTAAATTTGTTTAAAGATGAAAATCGGAGTTCATATAGTATTTTAGATTTTTGTTTCACTTGTTTAAAAGGTAAAAATTAAAATTACAAAATAATCATTTATAATTTAGTTTTCTTTTGGTTTGATTTTACAATTTATAAATTTGGTACTTTGAATTGAATTTAATAAAAATTAAGTTATAGACATTTTTTTGGGACAACTAAAAACTTCATTTTGTTTATATTATATTTTTATTTATAATAAATATATGTTTAAAATTATAAACCAAAATACTCTATTATATTTTAACTCAAATAAATTCAAAATTTTGAAAAATCAATTAGTGGTCTCTTTTCACAGATTAATGGATATAAGTATAATTTTAAACATTTAGCCATCTCTCAATCTCGCAAATAAAATATTTAATTTCGTTTTAAATCAAATAAATTCAAGAACTTGAAATTTTGGTTAATCGTCTATTTACACCAACTAATAGATCAAAGTACGATTTAATTCATCAAATTATCCTTAAAATTTTGATATATGATTAATATTATCACTATAAGTAATTATATGAAATTTTTCTATAATTTTTTATTTTGAATTAATGTGGAAATTTTTCTATAATTGAAATTATATTTGTTTAGAATTTTAATAATAAGAGTGTAAAATTTATGATACGTAGCCAAATTTGGTTATTACCTTACTTTAAAAATTTTACCAAAAATTAAAATCTTTACCATTAAAATTCTACATGTCATAATAAAATTTAAGGTATATCACATTTTGATATATGATTAATAGATCAAAGTAAAATTTCATACATCAAATCTTCTCAAAATTTTGATATATGATTAATATTATCACTATAAATAATTATATGAAATTTTGCTATTACTGTTTTTAAAAACATTAATGTGGAAATGTTTCTATAACTGAAACTATATTTTTTTAGAGTTTGAATACTAATAGTTTAAAATTTATGATCTGTAATCAAATTTAGTTATTAACTTATTTTAAAAATCTTACCAAAATTAAATAATTTACCTTTAAAATTGTACATGTCTTATTTTCAATAAGCCATGTCATAATTTCTCTCTTAGAATGAATGTGGTGATGACACTTAAGCAAATTACTTCTCAAAGATAGACTAGGGGATAGGCATTAGCAGTCATTATTATTTTTTGGAGAAAACTTAAGATATTGTTCACAAATATACCATCAATATTTCAATCATATACTAAAGAGGAATTGAACCTAGATTGTTCTATTAGTTGAATTTTCTCTAAATCATGAGTATAAATTAATTGACGTTCCTGATGATTTTTCCAATCAAGACGGTTTATTTTTGGGACAGAGTTTTGGATTTGATCAGAGTATCCACTAACATCTGAATTATTTGTTAGAATGTTTATTTGGATTTTAGAAGTAGGTGTATCCAAAATATCAGAATTATGTGGTATGCTACTTTCTCATATTTCAGCTTTGCTTAACTGACTTTGGAGGGCACGAATGAATTCTAAATTCGTGTCTTGACAAATTTTGATGCTGGAATTAGAAATTTGGAAAGGTTTGAACATAGGATTTTTTTTTTCTTTTCAAAAGGACATTCTATTTGAGTAGTAGCTGGATTTAGAATTGATTTCTCAATTCTATCAAGTTGTTTGCTTATTGTGCCAAGATTTGTGTTTGAAAATTTATTTTGTAGAATAATGTTTGTGACATTAGCCTTATCATCCTCTTGGGGACATTTAAAAGGAATTGCTTCAATTGGTGTTTCTAACCATTCGAGCTTCTTCCCTTGGGAAAGAGAATGGTTTGGTCTAATGATTTTACCATGAGCAAGTGTCTCCCATTCAAGAGGTTTATTGCAATTTGTAATACGATTTGCCATTTTTTAAAATGGATAATAGATTTTAAATTTTTGATGCATAGTCCTCAAAATAGCTGAAAAATAAAATATGTATTTTATGTTTTTGAAGATAATTGTCAAACGCTTCTTTAATTTTTGTTCTTTTTCAGAAAGTTTTTTAAAAACCAGTCTTTTTTGAAGAATATTTTTATCAATATGAAATTTTTTTTCTAAAATATTTAACTCATTTAATATATTATATGTGATAGCTGAAAAAGTTAGACTTATTGGCTCAAATTTTGTTGTAAAACCATCCGATGAAAAACTGTTTTCCAACCAAGTAAACAAGTTGTGGAATTTGTATTAGAAAATCAGCATTTCGTAAGATAGAATTTGGAATATCAGAAGTTGAAAATCAAGGTTGGAATTTTGGGCACTTATGATCTCCAAGAAAATTATGTACTATTTGTGAGACTTTTCCTAAATATTCATCCATGCGATCTGGATAATTTCTAAGCAAAGAAAGTTTAACCTTTCTATAATTGAATTACTCAATATGTTTTAGACATATATTTGGTTTTAAAGGTTTTTGAGGTGCTGGTGGTTTTTGGTTGGAAAGCTCCTTCGAGGACTCACTCATCTGAAAGATTTATATCTTTCCATTGGATGGATCTTAGTATAACAGAGTTGAATTTTGAGAGATTAGTGAGAAGCAAGAGGGTTTCCCCTTTTTTACTTAAAATTTTTACTTTTAAAGAAAAATCACTTGTCATTACTTTGTAATGAACTTTAAAGATTAAAACAATTGGAATTGATCCGTCAATTATTTCATAATTATGGATTTTTACTTGTAAAATCAGAGATTTTAAAATTTTTTTATCATTTACAGAAACTATAAAGTTTGGATAGCAATCAAAAGAAATTAATCTTATGCACAAACTGGACTCTATAATGCTTAGCAAGAATCTTCAAAAAGTTTAAATTATGTATTTCTTAAAATGGCAAAAATTAAACTGTTTAAACTTTCTGTTGATAGTGGTTTAATACCAACCTAGACTAAACCAATATGTATGTATTTAAAATTCTTGTCTCTATGTTTTTGAAGAACATTTTCAGAAAACAAAGGAATTGTTACAATAGATTTCAAAATTTCATTATTTTTTTTAAATAATATTAATAAAAGAAAATAACTTTAAAACATATAATATTTTGTATATATATAAAAAAAATTCCAAAAAAGAAAGTCTTATTTAAATTATAATAGAAAAGGAAATAACTTTCAAATATAAAAATACTTTTCTTATATATATGAAAACGTTAATTGCAAAAATGAAAAATATTTTTAAAATCATATTAAAAGTAAAATAACTTTAAAATAATTCTAAATATTATGATTTTAAATAAAAAAATTAAATTAAATAAGATTTCTAATAAATAAAGATTGATATAATAAAGATTAAGCTGGTGGCATTTGGAAATTTTTAAATATTGGGAAGTGCATAAACATAGAAAAATCATCTAATATCCACTTAAATACAAATCAACCAATAATAAAATAAATTCTAGAATATAAATATTTATAAATATAAATATTAATAAATTTTACATTAAACTTAATTTAAAATAATAAAAGTTCTTTAAAACGATGATTAATTTGAAACGGAGGAGTATATATAAAAATTCAAACATAATTTTAAGGAAAAATGACTAGAATACCATCAAACTTAGCAGAAATAACTAGA
>OVBI01002563.1:0-18907 GCA_900406495.1 Sisymbrium altissimum | reverse complement strand
GAAACAAGTTAGCAAATTACAAATTGTTAAAAGGATTGAAAGTGTGAGGGGCCGAAAAGGAAACTGTACAAGGCAAGGTTTATAGATTATTAAATTCGAAAACTGTTATGAACACGACAAAAAGTTATTACTATACTTGGCTAAACCTGTAAACTGAGGACCACAAGGTAAAGACAAATCATCGTTCAAAAATAAAAATAAAACATTTTGCATTGCCCAATCATATTGTTTTCTAATGCGAAAACAAAACTTCAAATATGGTGATAAGGACCGAAAGAGATATGTTCCTAACCAAAACCAAAAGCTCTTCTAATCACATCATTAGGAAAGAGAAACTGAACAAGGAACAAAGTTTATAGATTAATGAATGCTAAAACTGTTATAAACACGACATAAAGTTATTACTATACTTGGCTAAACCAGTATACCGAGGACCACAAGTTAAAGGAAAATCACCGTTCAAACATAAAAACATGTTACAATAATACTCAATCACCTCGTTTCTAATGGGAAAACAAAGCTTCAAAGATGGTCATAAGAGCCAAAAGAGATATATTCATAACCAAAGGCTCTTCTACTCGCATCATTTTAAAAGAGTTTGCCTCTGGATTTGCAGAAGCCAACTTTTAAACTAAAGTCTAAAGACTCCGACTTTAAATAGTCAAAACAATCCCAATTAGCAAATTCATAAGTTCCATTTATTCATCATGACAAACAAGGAAAGCAAGAACCAACATCAAACTGTACATAACAACAACGAACCATGCCAAAGCAAAATACGATAGAAAGAAGGAATAATCATAAGAACCTGTTTAAGAAACTCCTCATGCCAATTGTCAAGAGAATCAAAGGACTTGGTCACGTTAACATCATAAACCAACGCACAACAATCAGCACCTCTGTAAAACGCAGCACCAAGACTCTGAAACCTCTCTTGTCCAGCAGTATCCCAAATCTACAACAACCAAACACACATCAAAAATCGAATCTTTGAGAAAAGTAATCACCAAGGAAAACAACACTAAACAAAGAAAAAGAAAACCCACCTGTAAAGTAACAAGCTTGTCCCCAATCTGAAGCTCCTTCGTTACGAAATCAGCACCAATAGTCGCTTTATACTGTAAACTAAACTTCTTATGCACATATCTAAATAACATCCGTTAAAGGATTCACATAATCACACAAAAAAGAAGGAATCTTTATTCTAAGTAAATTGTTCAGATTAGGATACTGATTCATCAAAGAAGTCTTACCAACCCTGAAAAGCCACAATCACAGATCAATAACCAAAACCCATCAACGCAAAGAGAAAGAATGTAATAAAGATTCAGCCTTTTGATGTTACCCGCTATCGCCAAGGACAATGACTTTGAGCAAAGTGCGTCTTCTCGTCGCCATTGGAATAGAAAAGAAAGAAAGAGTCTTTGTAGATCTCGGAGATGAGTGGGCGTTAAAGGACGGATTCTTGAAGAGAGTGTGTTTGGAGGGTTTGTTTTCTCTAGGGATCCTCCAAAGTTCGATACTTTTGTTTTGTGGATTTGAAAAGAATTCAGAAGAAAAAAGGATTATGGGAATAGTAAAGGGGCGCCAATTGGATCCTTATCGTTTGTTTTATTTTCTTTGTCCACTTCGCCTGAATCTGATGAATCCTAATTTACTTTTTGTAAATACGTAAGCTTTGTTGGGTGTGTTTGATAAATGGAAACTAGTCTGGGGTAATTGTTTATTAAATTGAATTATCTGGGGTGGTTATGTAAATATATAAAAAACTTAAAATTTTGCACATGTTGATGTTCTATAACTCTCAACCAATATTAATTCAAAAAATTCAATTTTGAACATAAACTTTGTAAATTAAACAATTTTTTATAACTCTAAACCTACAGTAATTCAAAAAAAAGTAGTTATTTTTAATAAATAATTTTTGAAATTAGAAATTTGTTACCATTAATTAGTAAAAAATGCAGTTAAATGGAGGAGTATATAATAAAATATATTAGAATTATGTGGACTCTGTAGTATTGGGGAGTTTTGTAAATACTGAATTTATGTTTAGTTTTGAACGTGTTTTGTGAATACAAATGCACTTGGAGAAGAAGAAACATCCTTTTTCAAACCGCAGGTTGATTGAATATTAATACACGATCAGCTGAATTTAAGCAGTCAATATTATAACTTTAAAGTTTGTTTTTTTTTTTCACTGTAACCGTCAAATTTATAGTTTACTTTGTTTATTGACCTACACCAAATCTGTGTGCTATAAAGTCACATAATCAATTAATCATAATAGAAAGTTAGAAACCATATGAGAAAGATTAGATCTTTACGCAAGTCTTCATTGTTATCACTTTTCATTTACATTATAGTTAAACCCTAGAGTATTTACAATGTTATAAACGAGAAAAAGAAAATAAAGAATGAATTTTCGGGATGAGTCATTCACTGTATGGCCAAAGACGAACGCCCCAATGACGTTTTGAAAAAACCATGATCATGAAGTTAGCAAACCTTGGAGTAAGCTCCAAGCTCGGGCCAACGTATCCACTTGACAGACGTCATTACCCCAAACGTTCTTAAGAGTAAGTCTTGAAGTCTCCATCTCCACACACTGTTCTCTCTCCAAATGCTGAATCATCTTCATGTCCATTGAGCTCGCGGTAACGTCCTGTTCAAATCAGAACAATGAAGATAGAATGTAAGATCGGTTTTAGATTTACTAAAAATTCAAAATCATAAGTGGACACAACGCAAGTGTTGTAGTAGTCTCATTAACTCCTTAATATGATTAGCTACTTGATTCTTAGCAACATACCACTGTTAACATCTAATTGCCAAAAAGAGAAGCAATCTCAGACCTGAGAGAAACATCAATGAAAATGCAATCAATCAAGGAGGATAAAAGAGGATGGGCACGTACCCATATGGGGCCGCTCGTGGCATTTGATATCAACCACTTGAGGAATTTATCCTCTGAATTGGTGAGAAGTTCTGATCCATCAATGGTGATGGATTGAAAGAGTGCATCAAGCTGTGATCCATTGATCTTTATCACTATTCTCTTGTGAACCCAAACAATTTTCTGAAGATGGTAAGCTGTGGTGCTCCGGCTGCTGTTACTTCTGATCCACTGGGCCACATCGATGGCGTTTTCAGGCAATTCTTCGTGCAGCCTAAGAAATGTAAATGCTCTTTTCCCACTTGTCCAGCAAAGATAAGTTGATGATCCGTCATCTAAATCAGGGAAAGTGAAACTCATGAAAGGAGATAAAATGGGTAGTCAAGTGTATCTAATACAAACACATAAATGATTATCCACTTATCAATTGACATGTCGTCAAGTATGCATTCAGTAAGACAGTAAGGTTATGCAAACATAAAGGTATAGTCCCGTACACATCTTTATATGTTTCTGCGTTTCAGCATTACACACATACAGAGCGCTTAATGATCTTATATAGATGCTATTTACATATGGACCGTAAGTATGTTCTACATGTTGAAGACTGAATAAGCGAGAAACTCTAAGAATAGCAGTTGTTCGATACTACCAGTCGTATAAGTAGGATAATCTAATATGATAAGGCCTTTTGTCCAATTCGGACTGTAGAAGATAAAACAAAACGCGTATGCGTCAATATGCCCTAAGTTATGCCTTATTCAAATCCCTGTAAGTGTTACCCTACAATAGAAAATGTGACTTACCTACCACAAATCCTGCAAGCGGTATATCTATATTTTCCCCACATTTGCTTTCTGATGGATCATCAGATCCCGCTTGGAGAACCAGAAGATGGACTGAGAGAACCTGTTGCATCAAATCATAAATAAAGAAGAAGCAAGGAGGCCTTCAAGACAGTACACATAAATGATAGTAGAAGACAACTTTGCTAATCCACCAAGAGATTACCTTGCAGACAAAGTTTATTTGCTGATTATCCTTGTTCCCTGAGAATTCATGAGGTGTAATTTTGGGCAGACCCAGAGCAGTTTGATGAGTTGGTTTGTCCAATGCCTTTCGAGAGTTTATTTTGACAAAAGATGCTGATGACAAGAGAAACCTGTTTTCTTCTCTACAGAAACAATAATGAAAGAGAATAAAGATGAGTTCGTCGGTCAATGAAAAACTAATTAAGCAAAGGTTGTTTTTTAAGTATGATACCTAGTTCCAAGAATCCGATAGAATGTCGCATTCACCCCTGGGCCAAATCCAGTGAGATATGAATGCCTGCTTAGTGGACCAAAAATCTTCACCTGAAACACATCGTTAAGGAGATAAGAGTTACAAGAATACAGACAGCAGAGATAAAAGAGTATTAAATGCACTCACCATTTGATGATCGACTAGAACATGAATGAAATAGATTCTCAGAACATCGATGACACAAGAGTCAACAGCATCAACTGCTACTACATCGCCTCTGAAAGTCGCAAGATTCCCCTCAGGAAACAAGCTGTTGGAAAGAGGTGGTCGAGGCGACTCTTTATGCATGATCATCTCCCCCTGATTAAAGCAAGTAATATTATTTTTGTCTTTTCCCTCTGCGACAGGCTTATTAACTTCTTCCAAGTCCTTGAGATATACCGAGAAGAGACTTTTTGTATCATAAGGGAGAAGAAGCGAAACATCTGAACAAGGTTGTGGACTAGAAACAATTCGTTGTTCCACCGCAAGAGATGGTTGAGTAGACATCAGAGGATATACATCCATAGATCCATCATGGGTTAACACTTCATCAAAAGACAATTCCAGACTCCATAAACGTGTTTCGGGTCTAAAATTGATTTTGTCATTGTTAGATATGCTAGAGCGTCCAGCACAAAAAGAATCATCAGTGCCATGTTTCATCAAATAGTAACCGCCAATCTGCAACTCCTGCCACAACAATTCAAAAGCATCATTTAATTTAAATCATTACTCTTTATGCAGCATACATGTTTCACGTACGAGAATCAAATGTTAATAAGAAATTATTACTTACATAATAGTTTTTGCATTCAGGTATGAATTCTAGCAGCACCCGCTTACCACTCTGCCTGTTACCACTTCTTTTCTCCTTTAAATTAGACAGAGTTGCTGCTATGGTCAAACAGTGACTACTCGCACATCTAACGGTCATCTCACAAGAAATTTCATGCGGCACAGACAATACTCCTTCCCTCTGTAATGCATTATTAGTTTTAAGTCTCTTATGTGGACGTTCTTCTTGGGAGGTCATACCTTTATCATATTGGGGAGCAGCTGCTTCTTCTTCAGTCACAGTGCAAATGAGTTCCCAGGGAATGATTACAGCCTCGATGAAAACACTGGTGCAGTCAGGCATTCCTGGAAGACCCTGGAGCAATTTCAATAATCATAACAGTTATCACATTCATTAGTAAATTAGTAGCATAACAGCTTTTCTTTCTCGAACCAAAAGAAATAAACAATAGTGACACTATGGAGATTGCTATTTCGAGAAATAAGACCATACCTTTTTTAAAATTGGAAATTTATGGGTCACTCTAAATAGATGAAACCTTCCCCCTTTGAACTCATTGAGATCATGCCTCCAGTCAATAGAATGATCCACAAGAACATTTCTACAACTTGCAGCACTAAACGATAGACAAAATGGCATTGTCAAGGTGCTTTCTGTCGCCAATGAAGTGGGATTAACCAAACTTTTACAGTGAAGTGGCTTTTGAAGAAACGAGATGTGGGGTTTCGATTCAGGTATTCCTTCAATAATAAGATCGTAATCAGAAACCTACAATGAACCAAAGATAATTAATAGAATATAACAAGATCGGTATCTTCCAAGGTGACGGATAAGCAGTTTAAAGTACAGAACTAACCTCCTCTATCCTGCAGGCGTTTCTGTCACTTAAAAGGTCCGGCATCAGAACATTAATGCTGCTAGTTCTATCTTGCAACTGTAGTATTCCAGAAGATGAGATCTATAAAAAAGAATAATGTCACAGTTAAATAAGTGTATAAATAGAGGAAAACGGAAACCTTGTTATGTAACGGAAGTTAGATACTAAGTAGAGTTATTCACCCTATCAAGGTGACAAGATGAAACATCTAAATAAATTAAGAACGAGTTAACTGATGGCACAATATATGCATATTATGAGTAGTATACCTTCAATCTTCCAAGCAAGATAACACCAATATCTTCACTTTTAAGAATCTTTGCATTTGTATGGCCGTATCTTTTCTGAATTGATGATGGATGACTTGAGCAACTACTAGCAATAAACTCGTTGTCATCTTTCTTATTCCGAGAAAGCAATTCGTTCAGCATGACCTTGTAGTGGTGGACAAAACTTGAGATAGACATTACCTGTTTGCCGAAAATGGGGTGGAACTAATATTATAAGATCTGAAATAACCAGCTCCAGTCTAACCATGGTCTATAAATCAATAGACTTACCAGTTTTAGGTTGCAATCACGAGTTTCACTATTGCATCCGCAAGAGTCGTGCATACAGAATTCAGTAAAAAGCCCACACTGTGAATTTCAAAGTTTTGGAAATTGTCAAACTGATGAGCTTGGTTATTATTCTAAGAAAGAGTCTAAAAAGCTTTCTATATTGTAAAATTTTCAATATACCAATTTACCCTAGGTTGAAACATGGATGGTGGTATTCGTGACTCTGCATACATCTTTGTCAGTTCATCCTCCTGAAAACAAATCACAAAAATGAGAAAGAACATAGATAACAGGAAAAAAGGCCACAATAAAAACCCAGAACCAAGCCTGCTTTCATTTAGTTACCTGGGAGGCTCTCAAGCCTTCCTTGTTTGATGGCATTCCGTCAAAGTTCTGGAAGCTTGAACTAACAAGTAAAGTCCTGCAAAGTAATGTTTTGCAGCGATGTCAGTAACGAGTCATAAAATAACATGAAATCACTTACGATAGTGCTAAAATCATCAGAGAGAAAGGGTACCAAAATCTTGCAGGAAAGGACAAAGACTCAATGAATCGACTCAGAGGTGTCTGCCGACATGAATCTACAAGACAACTGAAGCACCAGCTTGATAAATCTCCAGACAATTGAGAAAGCATCCATAATTCACTGATTTATAACAAAACCATACCTCGTTTCAAAAGGCGAAAATTTCTCAACTGTAATGCTGGTCTTGAAACATGCCCCAAGTAAAAGCACTTGCCCCCAAGAAAATTTGGTATTTACAAAATGAACATTTCTGAGAAAAATCTGCACTAAATTAAGTCAAACAATCAAAGATCTCAAACCAGCACAGCTAAACTAACTTCTTAAACAAATAAGAACCACACACTAAACTGAAAGCAAGAGGGGGACTTTTCTTACAAGGGAACCAGTTCGAATACTATGTGAACTGCTACGTATCTGATCCGTCAATAAAAGCCAAACATCTTCATCCATCTCAACAAGCTTCCCTTTCAAATACAAACCTTTGACAACCCCAAGGTACGAACCGCAATTACCTCTCCTACCAACAACAACACTTTTCGAAACTCCCTCTTTCTTAAAACTCCGAGGAGAATGAAGAACAGAGCTCTCACTCGTCACAAACACCAACAAAGAATCACATTCCCTTAAATAAACCAACTTCTTCTTCATCCCCGACAAACCAATCCTTTTCCCAACTAACTTCACCATCACAGGATACCAACTCACAGCAACTAAACCACAAAAGTAAACGAACACTTCCTTCTCAAAACAATGATTACAATCAACCAAATCCTTCCTTCTACATTCTCTACACTCACAAGTCATCACCTTTACTAAAAACCCCTTCACATTAACGTTTAAAGAATCTTCTTCCACACAAGGAACAACACACACAGGACTAACAGACTCCAACACACCACGAACGCTATACTTTGACTTAACGTCCTCGTTTTGTAGTGAACCCAAAGGAAACGAACACACAGGAGAAACATCCTCCTCCACTAATTTCCACTTGATAATCTCCAAAACTCCACCGGAATGTCTCATAGGAATGAAATTCCAAGAAAGAACACAAATCTTTCTCCCAATCGCGCGCATTTCAAATCCGATTATGTCACAGCAGATTGTTGGTTCACCACCGTCTGTGAATCGAAAGCAGTAGCGGTTCGGACATTTTAAGGTTTCTGAAGGGAGAGATAACGTCCCGAGGATAACAGCTGGGTTGTTTAACGGTGTGAGATATTTACAGTTGAAGTTAGAATCGACGGTGGAGGGACGTGAGTTAAGGTTTCTAGAGGATGAAAAGAATAGTGATGATGCACCGGTGACGGCTTGGTTGTTGTTGACTAGCTCTGAGATTTTGATGACTTTGGCGTTCTCCATTTCATCAGGAGCAACTCTTCTAGATCTCAGTATCTCACACAGAGAGTAGAGAGTGTGACTCTTGTTCCTCCTCTTACAGAAACTTGGTGTTCCCTTTGTCTGAAATACTAAAAAAAAAAACAAAATCAACACAACTGAAAAGAAGCCAGTGGTTATGGTTTTAATTAGTGAAGTAATCAATAGAGAGACTGATAAAAGAAACATTTTCCATAGCTTCTACACACATTTATAACCACAACAATATCAAAAGGGTTTCTTCTGAACAATACTAAACATCTTAGGATGAGATTCCAAAACACTATTGCTTAAGAAGTCATCAGTAACACAATCAGAATAATATGTTCAAAGTCACACGTGCAAGTTAACGCGCATTCAAGCGGAGAACGCTTACGAGGCAAAAAGGTTGTTCTTAAGTTAAAGAATCAGCCAACCTAATCAAACCCTTGAGAGCTAAAGAGTTTTTCAATACGGAATTTAAGAAAAGAATTGAACTTTACCCTTATTTGATAGGAAAGTTCCAATTAACCCCGACTTTATCAGAGATTCCGGCTACGCAAGCCTTCAAGGCACCGAGTTTATCAGAGGTTCCGGCGACTTCAAATCATCCGAAGATTATGAGGGCTTCGACTAATTTTTGTTGTTAATAAGAATTAAGAAAAATGCAGTCGACAAAAGAAAAACTATTTAAACTCAAGGGCTACTTTAATATTAAAGAATTTATAAAATACCAGTTATCTAGTTACAATTTTTATTTTTAATTATAAAATAATATTTTGATACGTTCCAAATGTATATGAATGATATAATACTAAACTTTAAAATTTTCTGTATTTTGTAAATTTTTAAAAATTTTACATCAAAAATAAAAATATATTAAAATGTTATTTATGATCTTAAATTTTAAATCTAAATTTCAAAAAAAAAATTAAATTTTTTTTTGAATTTTTGATTTTTATTATTTAATATTATTATTTTCAAATTAATAATATAAAAGTTAACGGAAGTTAACTCATTATTAAATATGTGATATTATATGAGTACAGTTTAAATTTGATGTATTATCATAGAAAAAATATAAATTGCTGTTTTAAATTATATATAAGAAAGAGAGTGTATTAAAATTTTTATTAAAATATTAATATAGAATTTTCCTAAAATTTAACTCTATTAAACTTAAGGGATATATATGAACGATCCATTTTAACTCTGATATAAAATTATGAGTTTAAAATCCTAATTTTTAATATATAACTGAGTTAATCCTATTAAATGTGGTCTATTTTAATATTCCAAGTGAAAAATTGGAAACACATTAGGAATCCTTTCCCAAAGAATGCTAACCAGGTTTTGGATCCAACTGGAATTCTGACTGAAAAGGCTCTAACTTTATGCTGTTTATGTGTAGTGTCAACAAAATGATTTAGGTTCTCGGTTTAGGTTTTTTTTAATTAGGTAGACCTCAAATCTTAGCTTTTTAAGTAGATTCATAAAATGCTCTACTTTCTTTTCTTTTTTATTAACTTTTTTTGAGTCAGAATAAACCATGTTTAACTCTTTGCATTTCATATAGTCACAAAAATATAAATTACAATCAAACTGTTTGACACAGCCACAAAATAAAAATTCAAGCAATTCATTCAATCAATCCATCATATTTATCAACCATTTGCTCTTCCAGCTTGCTATTCCCAAGTCACTGAGCTATCTTTCTGTAATCCAACAAGTCTAATCAGTACCGGTCCTGAGTTTGTAAAAACTGGAAGCTTTTTTAAAAAAATGGGCTGCTTTTAAAAAAAAATGACATTATCTTGGTTGGAACTCATGGGTTCATATGTGCAAAGTATACCACTGCACTAAAGACAATTTATGAAAATTAAAGCCGAAATTTGTTTAATATATTTAGGACTGGAAGCCCATATTTATTGGGCTTCCCCTCAGGACCGATACTGAACCTAATAGAGCATTATAACTTCCAAATAAATTGCTTTATCCAAACCTTTAAATGAATGAAATTGATCATCCAGGTTGAGCCAACAGAACATAAACAATGATAAGCAAATTTAGAACAGCCCTAACGATTCAAGACTAAGTGAATCTATGCAAGAAAACGACCCTAGACATGTGGCCACACACTCACCTTAGTATCTTGGATTTAGTATTGATTCATAACATCTCTTGTGCCAGATCCTTTAAAGTACACATGTGGCCACACACTCATATGATTTCTCAGTCGCAGCCAGTGGTTGATTATATAGATTCAATCAAATAACCTATGAAGCAAGTAAAGAATGTGTATGGATTACCTTTGGAATACAACATATCCAAAAAACAAGTAGAATCCATTTAAAATGATCTAACGTTTGAAAATAACATTGCATGTGTAACTTCGAATAAAAGAAGAATGTCTTAGAAACGAGATAAAGAAACTTATTCTGCTGCACTACTTTTTTTTACTCTTTTGAAAAGAATAAAGAGATAAAAAATTCAGTACTCTCAATTAAATGACAACTTATAAAAAAATTTCACTAAATCGTTTGTCACAATAATCTTTCGTAAACATATTCATAATATTGGAATATATCACCTATAAGATCTGGTTTATTATGATTTTATTATGATATTCATTGACGAAAGAATAAAAAAAAATACAAATGATAAGCATTAAAAAGAGTATTATAAAATCAATGAATATCTATCACAAATAACTTACTTTATCTTAATTTATTAAGTAACTTTACTTATACTAAATTGTATATATGTTACATCTAATTATATTTCATCTACAAATAAAAATTATTGTCTTATAATAACACACCAACTAAAATATAAAACATCAAACATTCTCTATCTTCTCATATTTTCTTATTTCTGTGATCATACAATTGGTTGTTTAATTATTTCCTAACAAATTCTTAATTTTAGAGATGAAACAAACATAAATATGAATAAAATGAAAGGTATAGAGAATCATTTTTGATGGGAATAAGTGAACAACGTCTGGAGTATGCAGATCCACAATCAAACAGATGAGCATCTTTTATTGCTCTGAGTATCACTTGAGAGAACCGGGTGCAATCTTATAGGCATTTTTTTGGGTTGAATGATGTTTTTTTAGAATGAGAGAATTTGTGTTAACTTAAAGAAGATCCTCTTTTGTTCCAAACAAAAAAAAAAAGAACCCTTATCTGGCTTTTGATCAATCTTTTGATTTAGTGCTGTTGTAAGTTTTGTTGTGGTTTGGTTGGTTTTGACCCTTTTGGTTCTATTTTTGGTTATTCATCATCTATTGTTATCCTTTTGTTTTCAGGGACATTTTGATGGATAATAAAGAAAAAAAAACAAAAATTAAAAAATTAACTGAAAGAGCTAGTACTTATCTTAAAGGGCCTATCTTAAATACTTAACTTTATTTGCTAATTACTAGGTAGGCTGAGTCTCTACTCTTTTATGACAAAAATAAAAAACGTTTCGTTTGTTTTCCTACCGAACATATCCCAAAGTAAAGGCATAAACACTCCTCAATTCAAGGTGGTCTCTTCTTTCCATTAACCGATTCTTGTTTCGTACTATATCCTCCTCAAACCTCGACATCTCTTCTCTATCCTCCTGACTCTCTCTCTCCCTCTCTCTTTCTATCACCAACCTCTCTCTCTCATCTCTCACCGGAGAACTCAAACAGCTATGGCCACCGACACCCAAATCCGAATCGGAGTAATGGGCTGCGCCGAAATCGCCCGTAAAGTCTCTCGAGCCATCCACCTCGCTCCAAACGCCACAATAGCAGCCGTAGCAAGCCGCTCTGTAGAAAAGGCCAAAGCTTTCGCTTCATCCAACGGCTACCCTTCATCCACCAAAATCCACGGCTCCTACGAATCCATCCTCGATGATCCAGACGTTGATGCGCTCTACGTTCCTTTGCCCACTAGTCTCCACGTCGAGTGGGCTATACGCGCTGCTGAGAAAGGGAAACACATTCTTCTTGAGAAGCCTGTTGCTATGAATGTAGCTGAGTTTGATAAGATTGTTGCTGCTTGTGAAGCTAATGGTGTTCAGATTATGGATGGTACTATGTGGGTTCATAATCCTAGAACTGCTAAGCTTAAAGAGTTTCTCTCTGATTCAGAACGTTTTGGTCAGCTCAAAACCGTAAGCTTTTGTCTCTCTCTTTGGTTTCATTAAATTGCATGAAATCGATTTTGGGGTTTCTTCAAACTCATTCACATTGTCACTCTCTTTGAATGATTGGCATTTCAATAGTAAAGTTTCTGACTTTGGTACAAATTTGTCAGTTTCTTGAGAGATTTAACATTATTAGTGTGGTTTCTAGTTTCTTGAAGATTGGATTGTGTCAAGAAGCTGGATCTTTTGTCTAGTGTTTGAGCTTCCCATTTCAATAATAAAGTTTCTGACTTTTGTAAAAGTTTGTTAGTTTCTTGAGAGATTCAACTTATTAGTTTGGTTTCTAGTTTCTTGAAGATTAGATAGTGTCAAGAGCTGTTTCTTGAAGATTCGATAGTGTCAAGCGGTGTGTCTTGAAGATTAGATAGTGTCAAGAGGTGTTTCTTGAAGATTAGATAGTGTCAAGAGATGTTTCTTGAAGATTAGATAGTGCCAAGAGGTGTTTCTTGAAGATTAGATAGTGTCAAGAGCTGTTTCTTGAAGAGTAGATAGTGTCAAGAGCTGTTTCTTGAAGAGTAGATAGTGTCAAGAGGTGTTTCTTGAAAATTAAGTAGTGTCAAGAGGTGTTTCTTGAAAATTAGGTAGTGTCAAGAGGTGTTTCCTGAATATTAGATAGTGTCAAGAGCTGTTTCTTCTTGAAAGTCTTATTTCTACTTGATGTTGGAATCTGCAGGTACAAAGTTGTTTCTCATTTGCTGGAGATGAAGATTTCCTCAAAAACGACATACGTGTGAAGCCAGGTCTTGATGGGCTTGGTGCGCTCGGAGACGCTGGATGGTACGCGATACGTGCAAGTCTCTTAGCCAATAACTTCGACCTTCCCAAAACCGTCACGGCCTTTCCAGGTGCTGTGCTTAATGAGTCAGGAGTGATTCTTTCTTGTGGAGCTTCTCTGACTTGGGAAGACGGACGAACTGCTACCGTATACTGTTCCTTCTTGGCAAATCTGACTATGGAGATAACCGCTATTGGTACCAATGGTACGCTTCGTGTTCATGACTTCATTATACCGTATAAGGAGAGTGAGGCATCGTTCACCACGAGTACTAAAGCTTGGTTTAATGAGCTTGTGACTGCGTGGGTGAGTCCTCCGAGTGAACACACGGTAAAGACAGAGCTTCCGCAAGAGGCGTGTATGGTGAGAGAGTTTGCTCGATTGGTTGGTGAAATCAAGAACAAAGGTGCAAAGCCTGATGGGTTTTGGCCGACCATTAGCAGGAAGACACAGCTAGTGGTTGATGCTGTTAAGGAGTCTATTGATAAAAACTATGAACAGATTAGTCTCTCTGGTCGTTGAAGGAGAATGGCTCAAATTGATGGCTGTGATGAGTTCTCTTAATCTCTTTGTTTGCAAACTTTGATCATCAGTTAAGTGTCGTTATCCGTCTGCTCCTTTTTACTGTGTCCGTCTGTATGTATGTTGTTACTACTAGCATTTTAAGTTTATAATGTTATAATATTTGTTACTCATTGGTCACCGTATTCGCACTCGGGAATCTCTAACCTCCATAGAACTTTCATAAAATTTTAGCTTTGACGAATCACTGTATTAGTGGCAAAATAGAATTACAATGCTCTTTGGTAGCCAAAGAACACTTAATCGTCTTACCAAAGTCGTTAGTTCTGTTCCATTACTGAGTCAACCACATCCATTTGGGCACTGTAAAGTATAGGGCAACAATTGAAGTCACCTAAAAGGTTTTAGCTTATTCCTTAACTCTATAACCCCTAATTCGAGAACCTAGACCGATTTCATCCAATTTCATGAAATCAAATAGAGAAAAAAGCATTAAATCTGTCACTTCCCTGCGGAGGCAATAAACATCAGCTCCAGCATAAGCCGAATAGAGCTTCTCCTTCACTGACGTCTCTGGCTGTTAACATATAAAATGAAACATACATCATACAGGCCATATCTCAACAAGTGTTTGACATGATAATATGGTGGCACGTCAACGTACCTCAAGGGTAGATTTTAATTCAAGATTAGCAGATTTTATTCTCATCTACAAAAAAACTTAGTAGAAGAAATGGACTTGGCATTTGAGAACTTTCTTGCTTTATTCGATTCTTCCAACTTGGTAATCAAATCAGTTAGAAGATGACTGTAACTGGATGCTGTTTGTCTCCGAGTTTCACTAAAACCACACCGCTTACTTGAACTTTCGAAGAGCTGGAGCTTGATTTCTTGGGGGAAAGCACTGTCCATTTCGACATCTACCAAGAAGCTTGATGATTGCTTTGGTGGAGTAAACATGGATATATATATACCAAACCAGAAAGATAGCATCTTGAGACGTACATTATTTGGTGTTAATTGAACAAATAGAAGAGAGAACCAGCTTCAAAATATGTTGTAGTCAATGGATCAATAATTTGAATGAGCCTAGTTCAGAGCTAATACATATCATGCCATCAAAGGCTAAAACCCTAGCCAGAACCAACAAATTGCTACAACTGCGAGCAAAACCGAATCAGAAGCTAAATTTGTTTAAGATTGTTCCTCAATTTACGTCACGAAGCTGATATGAACACTGAGGCACACCTAAATATCCAACAAAACGAATGATCGGCATAAACAATTAATGATTCTCATAAAAGATCTAGAGCAATCGCCACATAGAATCGAATAGACGATTCTCGAATAACATAAATTCGAACCTTGTCCTCAGATTTTGCTTTGAGTTTTCTAAAAACAATATATAGTTCTCGGTAAGATTGTCAGAATCCATCGTCGAGGGAATTTAGAGATATACAAAATTGGAAAATATCGGAAACAATCCAGATATTTACTCCAATTATTACAATTAAATCATCAAATATCCAAAAGATCGTTTATAAAAAAGCCCCAGGTTCCGAAACAACTTAAGAGATATAGTAAAAGCTTGTTAACTGACTTGTAAGACACGTTAGGCGTGGCTGCATCACTTAAGACTAATTATATACATTATTAAACACATACTTAAGACTAATTATACATTAAACACATACTTAAGACTAATTATACATTAAACACATACTTAAGACTAATTATACATTAAACACATACTTAAGACTAATTATACATTAAATTAAACACATACATATGAATATAAGTAGCGACGGATCCACTAAACAGATTACTACATACTTGAAGCATCGTCTTTTAGTTTTCAGAACCTACTTGTAGAAGAAAAAATCTAAACTATTTTAACGAAAACAGGAGACATCACAAATAGCAAATTAAGAAACGATCGAATATAATGTACCTGAAGGGTTAGGGAAGTAGAGTTTAAATCAATGAAACGATATCGGTCTCACAAAGCACTGACTTCCCTCGGTTAGAAGAACTTAAAAGCACCAAACAGATGACACCAAACCATGCTCCTACCTAGCCATTAAAGCCGTTGCATCATGTATTTAACTACATAATGGATGTGGAAAGAGAGGAGATGGAGGAAAACAAAAATATATATGAGACGAAAAATGGTTGGATGGGTAAGAAAATTATTGAGGAGTTTCTAAACGTTTAGGTTTTCCTACCGACGTTTTTCTTTTACAATCTCGTTCATCTGCCTATGGTTCGGATAATTTCCCTATAATCAACTGCTGTGATCTTGTTTATTTTCTCTGTTACTTACTTACTTGGATCGAGTTCCTATGGTTCACAAGGCCGATTCCACTATACCGATGGGAATGATCGAGAGAAGAAAACGAAGAGTTGAACAGGTTTAGCGACCTGTAACGAGATAGGTTTTCATTTATCCCTACATGTTAATACAACATGGGTGTGAAGTGAAATTATAGCGATGACATTAACAAAGACACGTGTAATCCATTCATCTGGTCGGTAGAAAACCCGTTTACGTAAAGGAAAAAGTGGCTTATAAAAGGGGACATGGCATCCTCTCCAGAGATTTCTATAAGTTGAGATAGACAATACTAGGAGTCCCAAACAGCACATACAATTAGTATTACATATCTCTTATAAGCTAAAGCATTTACCAAATAAGCAAACCAAATTAAAACAAATTCGTTTTAGCCAAATTCGGAAATTAATATGATCCAAACTAAACACAATTTAAAGAACTTTAAAGATAATGTATGAGCATTTACAACATCTTTCAGTTTGGAAATCAAAGCAAATGTCCTTTTCCAAGTGTTACTTTTGAGTTTTGACCTCTCCCCGTTGGTGCTTTTCCAGTTGAAGTAGCTACACTTGGTGAGGATGAACACTTGGTGATGATGAGTATTTGGTTGTAGAAATAACTTTAAATTCGAATTCTACTTTCAAAGTATCTTTGTTGCCCAAATAAGACTTTCGAAACTCAGCTAAAGAATATGAAGTGATCATAACCACGACTTGTGCCTGCTATTTGGAGCCACCACTTAACTGCAATAAAATCAAATTACGTAATGTAAACATTGGTTATATATATACAAGTTCGTGTTAATTTAAGAAAGCTCGTAAATAAGAATGTAAATTGTAGTGTTTTATAACATACGATTCCTCGTAAAGTGATTGGATTCACCTGGGTCTTCAACTTTCAGAACTGATTCCATGTAAACTTTTTCATCTTCCTTTAAAATTTCAGCATCATCTAAATTCAAGAAAAATTGATAACCATTTATTATCTGGAGTGGGATTCAACTCTAGATACCTACAGAACGTCATCATGCACTTGTTAAATCTCTTGTACACGCTGTCTCAGCTACATATATAGTCGACTGAACAAAGCATTTTAGTACGTTTACCGTTTCCTTCTTCCCATTAAAAAAAACTTTTTGAATTGCGAGGATTCTCTTTTATCTGAGAAAAGGTTTTAACAGTCCAAGAGAACTTGGAATAAGGAAATTTTTCACCAAAAGAGACGATTCCCATTTGGTTGGAGGTGGAACAACAACGATATCAACACCAAACTCACAATGATCTCCAACAAAGAGGTATCCGCTTTTATGGTTATTGAATGTATCAAGCGCAAGCATTTGCGGGAATCCCCATCTCCTTCTTAATGTATAAAACGATTTCGAATCCACATCTGGATATGCACATATACCATTTATGATTATGTATATATATATGAGAAAGGGAGAGAGAGTCCGTAACATGTAATTTCAAGGAGTTTTGTGTGTATTACTATCAATATATTGAATGTATTAATAACAAATCATTGAATCATTTTTTTATTACTTATATGTATTTCCATATAGTGTGCAATTAGGGAAAAAAAATATATATAGAACCAAATTCAAATGATATTTGCTTATTATTCATTGAGAAATTCAAAAACTCACAATTTCATCATATAGAAAAGAGACTGTCGGATATGTCACTCGGCTCTAGACTGACAAGGACGAGAAGAGAGTCTGTGACATGTATTTCCAAATAACACAAACGAACAACACAATCATGACTTGTTTTTTTGTCAAGATTGTATATTTTTTATGCTTGTTTGAAACGTGACATATTTCCAAACATTACACAAACACTTCTTCTTCTCCTTTTTTCTTTTTTCTCTTTCGAGGAACTAAGCGAAATGACCAAAAAAAAATATATATATATTAGGTCCATACCCATAACAAAACTGGGTTACGATATTCCCTATACTATATGTAATAATGCCTAAATGGCCCTTCATATCTCACACGCGACTCGTTGATTGGATTGGATATATATAACGGTTTTGAAAAGTGAACAGTTACGAAGCTTTTAAGTTAATAATATAAAAATACTTATAGAACTTGAAACGTCGACTCTTTGGAGGAGAAACTGTTTTGGGGAGAGAGAAAGAGTAGGTTTAGAGGTGAGAGAGAGGTGAGAGAGACCGTGCATACGAAATCGACATCTTTCTGGGTAAGTAGACTTAAAACATTACCAAAGGTGGATCTATGCCCATTCGTTTCTCTATTTTTGATGGTGAATTTCACTGTTAATCTGACAGGAATCAGTGACGACATTTCCACCGCCGTTCAATTTCAACCGACGTGTGTGTTGTTTCGCCGGCCCAGATTGTCGAGAAGGTAACCATTGAAGTTCCGATGTCTGATATTGTGTTATTAAATGGGGAGGCGTACAGATTTCACCACGTCGTTGTCTCGTATAGTGTATGAGCCACCGTGTTTAGTTGGTTGGAAGATGTGCTTTATTTAGAGGAAAAAAAAATTCTGGCAATTCTGACAGTTGGTGGTACCAGTAACATTGTTTGCGATTATCTTAGTTTATCAGTTGGATATGTCATAGGAACACTCTATAGTGAACATTACCGTACTCGAAAAATATATAGTAACTGGATAGTATAGAATTACAGATTATTGTCATGATATTATATAAACTATTCGATCCTTCTATTGTAGTACCCGTCATTAAATAGAATAGAATAATAAGTACTCCGTCATTACGTTTAATACATCTCAATTGTAGAATATAGTAATTGTCAAACATGAT
>OVBI01002562.1:0-18911 GCA_900406495.1 Sisymbrium altissimum | reverse complement strand
TGTTCCTTATTTGAGTTCAATATCTAAACACTCTGCAATCCTGAATCTATACCATTCTCGTTCAATTCAAGGAGAAGCTTTTTGGCAACATATTCTGACAGCAACTTTCCAATTAAGGTGTTCGAACATACTTTTCAAAATGTCGAAGGACTTGACTCTGGTTAATTCTAGAATCTCTAATATCCTCAAAAATCCTCATGCTGGCCTCTCTCACAAAGTGCAAGCAGATAATTCTCTGTTGATGGACAAAGGTTATGGCTAAAGTCTGTAATAGTCTCAGCAGAGTCTCGTGTCTTTCGCCATCTGCCACCGATAATGGATGCTTGAAAAGAGTTTTTTCTGTAACACGGTTATATTTGTATTGGGAAAGATATAGTTGACGTGACAATGTTCTGAGCTTACCTTGTCCACTAGATAACTCTTTCAAATCTTTTGGTAATCAAAGAACAAACTTCATTGACCTTTTTTTGTCTTTGAGCTTGATCCAAAGAAGCATTTGATAGTATGATTCTATAGAACCTAAAAATTCTGAGATAAAGTGATTCAATATCATTTCGATTACTTGAGAGACTGATGAATCTCAATAAGGAAGAAAATTAGGGCAAGAAGTTTGTGTTACCTGGTTCAGAAATAGCTGCAGTGTAAAGAGCCCTGACAACTGAAACTCCGGCATTTCTTGCGACGGCGTTTGAGGGGTTTACGGTAGACCTCACGGTACGGCGGAGGAATGTGGTGATGAGGCTTTTCCGCATCTTTTTCTCTCTTTCTTGAAAGAAAGTAAGAAACTCAAAATATTAATAGTAGTTATCAATTTAGGTTTGAAAAGCCTTCTAGGAAGCAGTAAGCTACTACTAATTTAGGGTTTTAAAGCATTTTTAGGGAAGGGAACTGGTTTATGCGTTACTTGCACCGGAAGGCTATTTCAGACACGTGTCGATCCTTTTATTTTAATTTTTGCTTAAATGGCTGATTGATTGTGAATGTGTATATTAAATGGCTGATATAAACAAACAAGTGAGAAATTTCAACAATGGATGAATCTTGTGATAAGATATCAGTAAAGCTTTTTTAAATTCATCATAAATCTTTCATAAAGTACCAAGAAATTCAAAGTAAAACAAAACAAAACATGGATTCAGAAGAAAAAACAAAAATCAGTTTCAAAACAAAAAAGTTTTTGGGCTCCCACCGCCTTGGATCCGCCATCAGTAGAGTTATGTCGTATCGAACCAGAATTCAACCATAAGTAAATAAAAGCTCACAATTCATATCTGAGTTTGGAAAATTACAGAAGAAGAGTGGCGGACAACGATCCGGTGAGAAGAGGGAAGAAGAAGCACTACCTGAGGGTGAAGCTACTACGGCAACGTTTGGTTTCCATCCACCTATTGATCTTTAAAGGCAAGGAGAAATGAATGAAAGAGACGCAAGATGTGGTTTTAGAGTTTTCAATAAAAAAGGATATAATGCTCAATAAATGAATTAAATAAAACATTTTGTACTTTTTTCTTCCCAAAATATTTTAGGGATAAAATCTAAAAAGTGTATATATTTACCCTATAATAATTGCAAAATTTTTGAACAAATTTGATATTTCTAATTACTACTCACTAATTGCGTATATGAAATCGCAACCAAAATTTGGCTAAACCGAATCAATCTTTCGTTCGGTTTATTTCGGCTACATTTTTTCCGAGTAAAAACCGAACTAATCGGATGAACCGGATCCCCAGGCTTTTTTTTTTATTGATACAATAGGTTAAAACTTCATTAGAACCTGTTTCAATACTAGTTTTTGTCCCAAATTTTGTAACACAGGAGATTTATTGAAATCCGACGGCCATGGAAGAACACTGTCTCTGGTGTAATAAACCAGAGCAGGAGGAAACCACCTCCCCTACCGGTGCACGAAACCATAGCCACCTCTTCGGCGATGTAGACTTAATCAGCTCTCTACCAGACGAGATGCTCCACCATATCCTCTCCTTTATTCCGACCAATCTAGCCATCAAAACTAGCGTCCTGTCCAAAAGATGGAGGCACGTATGGTGCGAGACACCTTATCTCTCTTTTCCTCGTCTGAAATCGTCTATTGAATCGATTAGCAAAACCCTAACTAGTTACGCAGCCGCCAAAATCATAAGTTTCCATTTCTACGTTGATAATGTTAAAAGCAATACCTACGAAGAGAGCAAAAAGAGTCACCACATTGATAGCTTGATCAGGTTTGCAACATCTCACAACGTGGAGAAGCTTTCTTTGGAATTAAAAACTTATTACACTTTTCCAGATTTCTTCTTCAGCAATTCTTCTCTAAGGCAGTTCATCGTATATTCATCAGGATGTAATTATATGAGTCCCAAATGCCCCGTTTCTTGGACATCACTACGGAACATGACTTTGAGCAATTCTGTATTCTCTGATGAATCGTTTCTTCAGATACTGGCTGGTTCTCCAATGCTGGAAACCTTGAAATTACAGTCTTGTTCATTCGGTTGTCTTGATCTGAGTGAATCGCTGCACCTTAGAAGATTGGATATAGCATTCACCTTTTGGGCTCCACGAAAATGTGACAAATGTCATATCGTGGCTCCTTATATCCATTACTTGAGATTGATAGATTTTACGTCAAAATGTAGTTTAGCGGATTTCCCCTCTTTAATAGAAGCTAGCATAGACACTATCTGCTATTTACCTCGATTATGGTCTATTCAAATTGATCCCTCCAAGGATGATTATCATGTGATGCTACAAATGATGCTAGAAAAATTGAAGAACGTAGAGAACCTTACTGTTGGGCTTAGCTTTCTTCAGGTATGTTACCATTATTGCATCCTTTAAATCTTTAATGCTTGGAACTCTCTACGGTACAGAATTACTTGAGGTGCAATGTCTTTACTATGAACATTTAAGTATAAACATATTTTAAGAATATCCTTCTTTTATCATGATCTATGCTGAAAACATGAGCATGCGAAGTAGTTTATGGTTTACTGATTGCTTACGGTTTTGTTTTGTTGATATTGGTAACTATCTCTTTGTCATTCTTATTGGTAGATGCTATCTATTGCCGAGTTCTGTGGTGTTTCTTTCCCGACGTTCAAGGTCAAAACGTTGACTCTCAAAACGACAATATTGCGATCTGCGGTTCCTGGTATAGCAAAGCTGCTACAAAACTCACCTGGATTAAAGAAGATAACATTTTACAAAACTGAAGATTGGAACTGCGCAGTGGTATCTTTACCATGAACCTCTTTAATTATCCTTTTCTTCCTGTAATACAAAGTACAACAATCTAAACAAGGCATGTCCTTCTTAGATTAGGGATATATCATATATATTATGTAAAAAGAGATTTAGTTTGCATGATGATACCTTTTTCTGTTTTGCAGGAGAAATATGTTAATCTCTGCTTGGACCCACAAGATCCACAAGACATGATCTTTCCGGCTAAATCAGCGTTTAAAGTTGCAAAGCCGGATCTCGTGGCTTCGTTCATGGAACTTTTGCTGCGAAACACAAGAACACTAGAGACATTGGTTGTCCAATTGGGGAGTTGCCTTGATAGTTCAAATTTTGATGAGCTGTCTCAAATTGCTCTTACACTTTCTCACAAGAATAAGGTCTCAATTGTGTTGAAATAGTCAACTGTGTTAAATTATGCACCGAAAAAATTAGTGTTGGATCCACTGAACATTGTTATTTATTAGCCAGGCTAATTCTGCTGCTTAATTAGCATGGTTAAATTTTAGGTGGATTCATTTGCTCTTGTGTTCTTTTTTTTTAGACTCTAGTGTGTGATTCACTCTTCTCTATTGATTTGCGGATTAAGGACTTGTCGGATCAAGTTCTTATTTCCTGTATGATTGTGGAATTAGTCATAAATCTTCACTTCCTTCTCTATCAACAACCATCTTTTGCAACAAAGCTCCTATGTCTTATCGTTTTGTGATCTTAACATGAGGAAGTTGAATCAGCCACGCCCCATTCCATTATGGAATATCTCTACCAGCCCCTCAAGAACACATACCAGTGAAGAACCAAGGAAGACATGCTAGGAGGAGCCCAAGACCGTGCAATCTTTCAAATGGCCCGATGAAGACATGTTGGTCTCTCTTAAAAGATTCCTCCCCAACTATGAAGATTTAAGCTCAGAACCAACTTGTTCCATATTCCTGGCCCATAAAAGAGCCACTTTGAATCAATAATCTACCAAGAATTTTCAGTCCTGACAATTACTGAGATTTCAATGACCTTTCCTTATTTGGATCAATGCAGAATTATCTTTGGCATCTACAAAATGTTTCATATTTAGATAAGGGATCTGGCATCCTAGTAATGTATCATGGCAAAAGAAAAGTAGGAGATCAAGGGAATCACTCCACACCTCGATTTTTCCATATCTGGCGCCAATTAACAGTAAATATCAGTTCGATACATCTATCTCTATAATATTATAATATTGAGAATTCAATTTCAAAAAATTCATTAAAAATTTAATTATATATATAAATTGCCATTAAATCTGTTTGGTAATAGGTTTATTTATGATTATTATTAATTTTTAAATATATTCTCTCAAATAATATCTTTGCAAATCATTTAAATCTTTTAAAATCTCGAAAAATTTGAAACTAAAAAAATATTCATAAATTATAAAATATTATTTTCTTAAATATAATAAAATTTAATTATGCCAACAACAAAAAAACTAAACCAACTTTTTAAACTAATAACTTTTAATCCGTAATTTTTTTAACAAACATTGTCCAGTGTAAGTGCATGTTAAATCATACTCCGAGAAATAAATATTCTCATATAATAAATCAGTTTATGTAATATATTAATCATCTAAACAAAATAAATAAATCTCATTTATCATAATTTTTAAGTAATGTAAAACACTCTCACACGAAAAACATTTTTTCTGCAAAAAATAAAACTACTAAATTAAAATCAAATTATGAATTAAAAAATAAAAAAAAAATAAAAAAATATTACTCTACGGATTATATACTAATTTGATTTATTTGCACCGAGAGGCAATCAAACATGGTCTAGAAGTTTCTAAGACGTCATTATTTCATACAAGAACATGACATTTTCTCATTTCGCCAAAAATCCAAAAGTCAAGTATTAAAGGCCATATCAATTAAGTATTTGATTGATTTATAATTTATGGGCGTGACTGGTTTAATCACAATATGTGCAGTCGTGGTTGCAGAATTTTGTGAAAACGGACGGTTTTGGTTGTACGTTATTAAATGATTTATACGACTGGCAAAACGGTTGAAAATCAGTATGTTTGTAGGATAATTATACCTGTTTGACTAATGGATGTAATAGCAGTTATACAACAAATTAACAATATAAACATATTATATAACTATATAACACATCAAAAAATGTGTATCATTATAATAAAATTAATTATTAACAAAATTGGTTTTATATATCATTTAATAAGGGTTTATAAATCATTTTATAAAGACTTATAAATTATTTAATAATGGTAAAGAAAAATTAAAAAATATAGTTTTTGATGATTTAAAATATTAGAAAAGTTTTAGAATGTTAAATATTGTTTTATAAAGGTTTATAAATCATTTTATAAGAGTTCATAAATCATGATAATGGTTAAATCGTCATAAAACCATAGCTCAGATGTCATATGTGCCTTCTTCAATCACAAAGGTTTACAAAGTTTTTAAAAATACTTATAAAATCTAGTTTTTAATGATTAAAAATGTTCTAAAAGTTTTTGAATTTTAAATATTTTTTATTAAGGCTTGTAAATCATTTTATTCTGATAAATCATTTTATAAAGATTTATAAATTATTTTATAAGGGTTTATAAATTATTTTTTAAGAATTTATAAATCATTTAATAATTGTTAAATCGTCCATAAAATTATAGTAAAAGTTTAGAATGTTTAATTTTATTTTATAAGAGTTTACAAATTATTTTATAAGGGCTTACAAATCATTTTATAATGGCTTATAAATCATTTTATAAGGATTTATATATCATTTAATAATGTTTTATAAATCATTTTAGAAAGACGCGTAAATTATTTAATAATCATTAAATCATCTGTAAAACCATAGCTCATATGTCATATGTGTGTTCTTTAATCAAAAAGGTTTAGAAATTTTTTAAAAGACTTGTATATTTTTTTTTTATTGTTAAAAATATTCTAAAAATTTTATAATGTTAAATATTTTCTTATAAAGGCTTATGAATCATTTTAACTTATAAATCAGTTTATATGGGCTTATAAATTATTAGTGTTCCAAGATATTTAAGAGATTTTTTTGATAAACAAATAATATATTATATTTTATTATATTTATTTTGTATGAAAGACTCTCATTATAACTTACCAATGCACATGCTCTAAGGTAAATCATATATACGAATTTCTAAAAACCTTCCCTTTATACATAGCTTGAAGGTTTTCTCAAATTTTAGATTCTATATTTTACTTTAGATACCGTTATTCATATATTGAAAATCTTTAAAATTCCAAATACCTGAAAACTCAAAGTATTGAACTTTGTTTGCAATATTCAATCATTAAAAAAATTTATAACTTATTTAATGCTTTAAAAATAATATTTAATACAAGTAGTATCATTATTTTATAATTTATTTCAATATAGAATCATAATTTATAATTTATTTATTACTTTAAATGATAATTGCCCTGATTAAGGACTTAATATAAGTAGTAACACCCTTCTTGCTTTAAAAACATAAGTAGTAACACAATTAAAAATATAGGGAATAGTACTAGTTGCCATAGATGCCAAGCAATCGTAGAATCATATCTTCTTACTGACTGTGACTTTAAGACCATGTTTCATACGGAGAACGATCGAAGGGATTGGTTCGACCTTGTGACCTTCAATGACCTTAAAGTCATAATTTCTTATGATATCCACAGCTACTATCTTCATCTGCAAGAGAGCCAAATGTTTACCCAAGCAAGTTCTCGGACCGGCATTAAAAGCCATGAACTTGTATGTAGGCTCTTGTCGTATCACTCCATTGTCTGTAATCCATCTCTCTGGTTTGAAATCTAATGCGTCTTCTCCCCATATAGATCTCATTCTCCCCAATGCGTAAATACAGATCACGATCTTTGAATCTGCCTCAACTTTGTGCCCGCTTGGAAGCACGTCTGGCTTTGCAGGAGACTTGTGGTTGAAGGGAAGTGGTGGGTAGAGTCTCATTGTTTCGTTCAATGCTGCATGTAGGTACACGAGCGTCGCTAGACCTTTAGGGTCAAACTTTGTGTTGATTTCATGTCGGATCTTTGTCAGAACTTGAGGATGCTTAGAAAGAAGCCAGAAGAACCAAGTGAGAGCTGTGCTTGTGGTGTCCCTTCCTGCTAACAATAGACTAAAAGAAACGTCCCTTATAAACTTATCATTATTCGGTTTCAAGAGCTGATATTTGTTTGTGTCCACATTCATATAATACGTTAACGCGTCCATTGATGGCTCTCCTTTCGCGCGACTTAACTCCTCTCTTCTTGAAGATATGATCTTAGCAAACATACGATTGACAGTCGCCAAAGCTGTTCTCATCCTCCTCTCAAGTCCTATCCCAATCCAGTTTTGAAGCCTCCACAAGATCACCGGTTTGAAATGTCTATAATAGATCGCTTCTTCACCGGTTTCCGCAGCTTCACCAAACTCAACGTCTGGCATCTCGATTGATAATGACATTGGATCATAACCAGTCATCAACATCGAAGAAGTATCAAACATGAATCTCTGGAACACATCTTGTAAGTCTATGATAATATTTTCATGAGCAGCATTGTCAAGAAAAGGAGCAAGACCTTCCTTTAACTTACTTATATTGCTACTTACTGAGAGGTTCTGGAAATCTTGATCGTGAAAGAGGGCGTGATTTGACTTCCTGAGATCCTCCCACAACTCCAGATCAACGGTTAAGATTCCATCTCCCAAGACATCAAAGATCTTCTTGAACTCAGGTCCTTTAGGGTAGTTCCCAAAGTTTGTGCTTAGAATGTGGTGTATATTCCTTGGATCCGCGGTGAATAACATGTCCGTTCCACTAAGCCATGGCCCTTTGAAATAAAAGGTTAGATTGGTGGCCTCAAGCACTTCGAAGGTCCAGTCGTAGATACGAGGGATATGGGGGAGCATTCCTGGAAGCATCCCGAGGAAAGGCCAATTATTGAGAATAGGCTGGCCGTGAGATTTCTTGTGGAGGAAGAAACGTTGAAATACGAGGAAAAAAATGAATGCTACGAAGACTTGAAGTAAGCCTATCATCGCTATTTTGAGACAAAAGGATTTATAGGTATAGATACAAGATTCGTTAACTTTTATGATATATATAACCTAGATTCAATTAAATACAGAAGGCTGGTAGGAAAAAATATTGGTGGCTACCCTGGACTGGACCCAATTGACCCCTCAAACGCATTTACTGGGTTGTCTTGTATAGTTGTATGTAGTGGTTAACTGATGGTTGTTGTGACGTTAAATAATATGGTCATTTTTTTTTTGCTACGAATTTGGTCATTTTTTCCATTACATATATACTGCTAAGAAGAAAATCAGAGTCATTTTGCGAAATATTAATTAAGAAAGAAGATGGCCATTGAGAAAATGGTAATGATCTGAATATGGAGATACATTGTTATTAAATAGTCTATTGTAACAAAAAAAAATTATTGTTTTCGATTTTGGTTCTCATTAAACTATTACAGGACATATAATACTTTTTCGTAACATAATTATCTCATGGTTGGCAATCCATGCATGCATGCATGTTACGTTGTTTTTTTGTATATACGTCTGACTTATCACATGGATTCTAGATGATAAATATCGATATCTCATGGCACGTGAACAAAACTATATCTCTAACTCGTATTCTTGTACCCAAACCTCGGTTTCATTAATTGGAGGTCCATACAGAAAATAACATCTTCCAAAAAAATCACCCCCCCCCGAACTGTTTTTTTTTTTTTTCTTTTTTGGTCTAAAATGTCCCCGAACTGTTAATTGAGGGATTCTAACGTTCCAAAATATTATCACATTATTGCCAATTTCTTAGTTTCAACTATGGAAGTTTTGATGTGAAATTGAATGTTACTCAGAGATAAGTTTATACGTACCAGCTTATGCACTGTAAGCATCTCCTCTAATCCTTTTCTGGTAAGTTACTTCCTGATCGACCAAAATCGTTAAAATATTGCCCAAGTGAAGTAGATAGAGGAAGAGCGTGTTGATTTTGTTGTTGATTACACCGGTTTTATAAAATCCGTGTTTGTTCCGTCTGAAAATATTTGGGAACATTAGGGAACATTTGGGCTTCAGTTGGTGACCATTTAATAAAACAAATGAATGAAAAAAAAATGGAAAAATTTAATTTGAGAAATTAAATATATGAAAATAAAAAAATCATTTTTCCATTTGTTCCATATCAAATTTGAAAAACAAAATATCTCTTTTGAATTCTTCGAGGAAAATAGAGGAATAAAATAGAACTAATGTGTCCAAAATTTTACTAAATTTTCCTCTTGATGGATATCTAATTATTTTTCTAAAATATAGTCACCAATTGAATCCTTGGATCTTGTATGGAATTCTAGTCACAATTTTTTTCATCCTTTAGCTCTCTTTTTTTTTCACTTTCATTTAAAAACAAAATTTTTACTTTGAACCTTTGTTCATTTGTGTTTTTTAATTGCTCCCAAAAGTGCTTATTTCATTATTCCAACGTATTAATAATTGAAGTTGTTTGATCAAAAATTTTAAAATCTTATATATATATTATGTATTTTATATAACAAATATTTATTTTGAATAATACCATAACTTTATTGAAAATCATACAAAAAATGTAAATAAGGTTAATTTGCAAGTTTTATTACTCAATAAAGTGTTAATACTAAAAATTAAAATATCATTAGAATATTCTATTTTCGAGGAAAAATAGATAAATACATTAGAGAGAAACACCAAAGGATGTACATATTCTTAATATAAACATGCCAGCTGACCCCACTAAAAAATAAATTTATTCTTAATTATAAAAGATTTCTTTAAATGAACACATAAATAGTTTATGTTTGATTCTTTTTCCTTTTCTTGCTGCTTCTTTTGCCAAAAAGATTATTTTCCCTATCTTTTAATGAAAAAGAGAAAGCAATTAATTAACGAATCTAACTTCTATTTTAATCTTCAAAGTATTAATTATATAATCTCTCATTAAACACAATTTTTTTGATGAGATTCACATATTCTTCTATCCTTTATAAATACAAATCTCCTAAATTTTATTTGAGGATCCTAAAAAAAAAAATAACTTTATCATCATGTGTTTATTACATGAATGCTATGATGATATATCATCACTAGAGAGATTCTTGAGTTTTATATAAAAAATATCTTAATTTACAGATAAATTACATATAATGACATTATATCTTTTTATCATATATAAGGGATTTATTTATAATCACTATTATATAACTCAAACTATGATATATTTTATGCACTCTAACTAAAATACATGTTTTTTGTTTAATCAAACATTACTTATTATATATAATTTTAATTAAAAATTATATATCTGACCAATATAATTAAAATAATTTTCTATTAAATATATATATTTGTAAGGTTTTATTGTTCACATATAACATATAATAGATTTAACATAAATTTTTTTTACTTTATTAATATTATATTAAGTAAATTATGATATAATAATATATATTATTTTTCTTAAAAAGGAAATTTAAAGGCAATTTCAGTGTATTAATACAAATTATTAATTATTATTAATTTACCATAATTATCAGATATATTTATCATATATAACTACATTTATTATAAATTTCATTATATGCAAAATAATTCAAATATTCATTTCTTATTTCCTAAAATAAACCAATATCAATTTTTATTTGTATTTATACCAATCAGTAGTAAAATTATGGTAATAAACAATTATTCATTTCTAGATAACTGAAAAATAATATATACTAAATAAATAACCACAAATTTGATTAAATAAACATATAATAATTTTATTTATGCTTCTTTATATCAATTTAGTAATAATTTCATATATAAATAATATACCATATTGATTTTTACTCAATGATAAAAAATTGAGTTAGTAAATTTATCCCATATATATTGTATATGATTTTAATTTTCTTACTAATATAAAATTTTAAAAGATTTATGTATGTTTTTGATGCTTTTATCGATAAAATTAGATTTTTTGTGTGTATAATTCACTATATAAGAAGTTTTGTAATATATAGATTACCCTCATCATTTTAAGAAACAAATAATTTTTAAATTTTCAAAACTTTTATTTTTCATACGTTTCATCGTTTAGTCTATTATTTGAAGTCTTTCAATTTTATATAAAAATAAAATAAAAATTATATGTTTCTTGAGAAAATATTTTGATGTTGGTGGTGTAATTATTGAAAAAGTACTAATCGATTTAAAGATCAAATTTCTAAACTTTTAAATTTAATTATTTAATTTATTATAATTCTCATTATTATTTATTTTTGGAATTACTGTTATAATAAATACATAAATAACAAAATTTATACAACGATAAAAAAGAATTGATTAATATCACTAAATTATTTTTTTTTTTATAAAATGGTTCAAGAAAATTTATTAAAAAATTCATAATCATTCATATAGATAATATAATTTTCAAAATTTATATTTTATATTATGTTATATGATTTCAAAATATATAATATAATATTTATATAAATATTATATTCTGCGCAAAGTGCGTACTAGTACCTAGTAATTTATTATGATTTGGTTCTCTTTTTCCATAATTTGGTTTTTTTTTACTAAATTAAAGATTCTGTTTATTTACTTATTTTGATAAACAATTATATATGAATACTGTGAGTTACCTTGGAATTTTCAAATATTAATATATATTTTTATAAAAATATATATATGATTTTTAAATTTATTTTTTACTTAATATATATTTTTAATATATTGACTCTGTAAAATATGATCCTAGATTTACCATTGAACGCACCTCTAATTTAGAGATAAAAATAAGAAAATATGCCGGAGATGGTACGCTTGTTGCGCATAATCTTTGCCATCATCTGCAAAAGTAATCTCAATGCTTGTAACACCCCTATTCAAATAGGTGGGTTGATCATGAAAAGGAAAATTACCAGTATAGAAGGAGGATGTCCTTTATTTTATTTTTAGAGTAAAATATAAAATGCTATTGAAGATGATTTTACTCTAAATATAGAGTTTATATGCAAAAATAGAGTATTATTAACAGCTATATTTGTTTCTTCTCTCCTTAAGTTTTAAAATTTAAAAACTTATGTAGAAATTTATTTAAAAATAACTCATTAATTGAGCATTAATTAAATAAAAAATCAGAATACTTATTTGATATTTGAAATGTCTTCTTCAGTGTAGTTCTATTTGTTTATATACTTTTAAGATAAAATGATATCTATAGACATTTTTCTCTTTTGGATTACAATATAAGACATGTTGGTGTTTTGACACACTTTTTCTTGTCTTTTAGTATTTGAAATCTTATTTTTATCTTTTTCTCCTTTTTAACTAATTTTACATTTGTAATTCTTTACTTTTTTCACCTTATTTTTTCAATAATGATTTAATCTAGTATTTTTCATTCTTTATCCATTTGATTATTTTGCTAAATTTTGAAAACAGAAATTAACTTTGGTTTTATAAAATGAATTAGAATTTTTTTTTCCATATTTTGATATCAACTTTAATATATTTTAGATATTTATAGATGAAAAATTGTGGACACTCATACAGAATCAGTTAATTCAACCTTATCCACTTATATTTATCCATTCAGAATTATCTAACATTATCAATTAAACATACCATATCTTGTGCATTAAAACATATCCATCTTATTTTTTGTTTATCCACTAAATTCAATGTTTGTGTCACATATCAATTTTTGATTTATATTTATCCATAATTCAGTGTTTTTTTTTATCATATATCAATTTTTATTTTATAAAATTTGAAATACTATCAATTTGAAGAATATACGATAGTGAACATGAAGTTGTGGGCATGATGGTTATCTTATCCATATTATCATATACACAACTTTATGTTCACAATTTTCTATCTAATATCCCTTTTTTTCTCTTCATACAAATCGAAACATAGATACTAAGCTGCCGTAAGAAGATTAGGATGGTGTCATAATCACTGTAGAACCAGTCGGCCAACATAAGAGAAAGGCGCTTCACAGTGTCATGCTTCCTTTGCAAGGAGATCTACTCGGAAATTTAAAGATCGCGAGATATACGAGATGGAGAACTTGTTAAAGAGTTGACATACAGTTTAAAATTCTTCCAATTCCGATTCAATCGTAGGCCACTCTTCTTCATTAATAATTTTAACCAATTGAGCACAATTCGATTCGAAATGAACTTCAAGTTTTTTTTTTTGTATCATCATCTGTGTAGCCCACGTCAGTCCTTGTAGTTCTGCATGAAAGGGGAATTTATTGTTTAGTCCAGCTCCCGCCCCCAACAGCAGAATCTCATTCCGGTGTACCACTATGAAGCCGATACCCACTAAATGGGCCTCTTGTCCCCATGATGCATCCACTTGAAATCGTACGTTATCTGGTGAGGTCCTCATGTTTTATCCAATATCCCATTTAATTTTTATAAATTGACTGTTTTAAATTTAATTACAAGAAATCTAAAGCATATGAAGATATATAGCTCTGTGTTCTTTTTACAATATGAGTGATTTATCTATATAGCTTGTCTAGAAACATATAAAACAAACACTATCATGTCCATGTTATCGTGTCCACGCTCAAGTATTTACGTTATTATATATATGATCTGGTATCTAAGCTATCATGTTCACGATCTGATATCTAAGCTATTATGTCCATGGTCTACTATCTTGGCCAATATATCCATAATTTGATATTTATGTCATCATGTCTACGTGTTTTAGTTATCTTCACAATCATAAACCTATATCATCATGTCCATGATATGATATCCACAGTGTCATGTCCACATATGTAAGTGATAAATAAATCAATTTCCTTAGTACTATTCTAGGCATCAATCAACCTAGCCATTATAGCAAAAAGAGTCAATCCGAACATAGGGAGCTTAAACACAGAAGCAATACAAGATTCAAATTAATCCAAGTGCTATCAGAAATTATAAAGAAGATTCTACAATCTTAAGCAAGAAACAAGAAAAGAAAGAAATAATTCAAGAAAGAAGGAAACAAGAAAAACAGAGCAATAAGCAAAAATAAGACAAATTTACTAATTAAAAAAACATTAGACTCATGGATCAAGGATGACATCCAGAAGATTATTTAGTGATTAGGGAAAGCTTGACACAAAGAAGAACCACCCTAAGTCTAAGGCACAAAGATAAATCAATACATTCTCATGCAATAACCCTATGATAACCATGCTCAAATCATCAATTCTCATTAGATTAAAACAAGGTAACATGCGATAAGACAAGCTCAAATAGCATACTAAGCAACGTAGCATCAATTCTCATTAGTTAAGCATGCAAAGCTCTCTAAAGATTTGGTTCAAACATTTTATCAAACACCTTCAGTGCAAAAGAAACCCTAAGCTCATGAACATAGATTTTGGCTCTAATCTAGCATTAAAAACAACCAATAGAGAAGGAATCAAACAAATAAACACTAGTAAATCTTAATAACTTTTTAATCACCCTTAATTTACCTAATTCATGAGCCTAATAAGGAAATTATTTATTAATTATCATGAAAATACATAAACTCATACTGTATAGATGTATAATTATAAGATTAACAAAACAAAACAAGAAGAAAAGAAAGATTAACAAAAGAAAAAAACTTGTCTTTAATTAAGAAAATTTCTCCAATTATCTTTCGTTTAGACAAAGGATAAAATGTCCATAAAATTAGGTTTTGACATCTTTAATAAGTGTTTAAAAAAGGTTTCGGGTCAACCCAACAATCCTAAATCAACCCAAGAAAAACTGGATAAAACCATAAAAGTCAAGGATGGTCAACACCAGTAAATCAACCATAACTTTTTCAATATAGCTTTAAACGACTTGAAATCACCTCCGGTGGAAAGATAGTTCAATTTTCTATGACTTTTATGAAGATATAAACTTCATAGAAAATGATTAAGACTTTCATTTGAATCCATCTTTGATGCATATCTTCAGGATCCTATATATCATCAACACTCACATCCTCCAAATGCTCTCAAAAATCTATAACAGCTACTCCAAGACTTGATATAGAAAAATGCAAATATATACACTCTTAATAATGCTTAAATATAAGATTTCAGATTAAAATATACTAAATACATAAGCTTAAAACTACAAAAATATAATATATCAGTAAGTATCATTTACACAAAAACATTTTTATGTCTACAAAGTTTCATCCACATATAACTAATTTTTTTTTTTTTGAATAAGTCCAAAAAGTTAAATGTTCAAAAAAAAAAAAATTAAATTAGAAGAAAGTAAATAAAAAAAAATAATAATAAGTTAAAATTATTTTTGCTTTTAGGAAAAAAAAGATATTTCACACTATTAAAGTGTATTCAAACAACAAAGTGTCTCTATTTGAAAATAAAACACAAAAATGTCCCATAGTGTAAATTTCTCTATTTTTTTTTTATTGAGACATAATTTATTATTTATAATTCGAGTTTTGATAAAAAAATTTTAGAAAACAAATCAGCAAGATCAATGAGATTAGATGTGCGAGATGATCTTCTATTCGTTTCTGGTTGATCCATAATTTTCAAAGACCAGCTAACAAAGGAGGAGGAGCAGAGAAGGGTTCCACCATCAGCTTGTGATTTCGCCTTTTGAGTTCACGTTTCCACCACTAGTGTTAAAATATAGCCATTGGTGTTCATAGGAGTAAGTTGAACCTGCTGAAGTTAAGTTCTGCTGCACATAATTAACTACAAAAAGTTTCAGCCTAAGTATCAAATACATATTCATTCGATATTCCATAACTCAGAAGGGCTACATATGCTACAGTCTATAAACCAAGAGCATTTCTGTTTTCCAGGATGTCAAGTTTGATTAGGACGAAGGCTTTTATGATGAGAAGAATTGAAACAATCTGAAATATTCTTTCAGGTTCTGATTTTGCTTCCAGCCTTGTGTTTCTTCTGAAAAATTGCTCCCAGCCTTATGTTTCTTCTAGAAAATCTAAACTTGCCAAAGGAAAACAAAGATAAGGCCACACAACCTAAGCCAGAAGTCCAAGATGGTGAAGAAGTGGTGGTGACTGAATCAAATCATGAGGAGGGTTAGAATGAAGATTCTCGGACTGATAACAGTTCTACCTCTCAAGAAACTGAAGAAAGCAAAGAACTGGATGAGGCTAAAAGTGGTCAAGAAAATGAAGAAGAAGTTGCACAAGAAAAAGAACCTCATCAAGTTTTCTCAGATTCTGAAGAAATGTCTACAGTTAAGAACCAAATGAAGTGGCAATCATGAGGATGATTCTCCTCCTCTTTTTTTGATATATAGGATGTTATTGGGACTATTTTGAAATCACATTGTTGTTGTTTGGAAAAGACAGAGACAATCAACAGCGGAAAACAGATCTCTCAACAATATAGGTTGAATAGCAGTGTAGGTGATGACATGGTACAGCAACTTAAACTCTTGTTGTGATCTGCGGTAGTTGATTTCCGAAACAGATTTGACTGCAGATCTGAACTTGAGTCCCTGGCAGTCAGAGGAGGATGTGATGTTGAGATCATAGCTTNGGTTTTTTTTTTTTTTTTTTTTTGTGTGGAAATGAAAAGGTAACAAAAGATAAGGGAATAAGAGAAATGGAATAAAAGGAATGAATGAAGAAGCACTGTGGCCTGTTTGATGGCTTAAGAATTCAAAATAAATGTATTTTCATGAAATTATAGGAACATGGCTTGAATTTGATCACTGGGTCAAAGCTCACAGAATTAATATGTGTTCTGATACTATATAGAATATGAATGAATTATATCGTATTATTTCAATGTATAACACATATATATTATTGGGACCATTTTTATGATGGTTAATTTTTTGGGTGGCGACACGTGGTAAGGGCATGGTTGAATACCCTGCAAAAGTAAGGTAATTGTGCGGCAGAAACCTCTAACTCAGCTCCTCATCTAACATCCGTGTGCATCTACTCAAGACAATGGAAGTGACATAAGAGATGATAATCTATCCCATCCTTTAGCATGGGAGGTTTGGTTCCTCGGACGTTACCTCCAAACACAACTACTTTTTTACTCTCGAAACATATTCTCCTAATCGATCAATGTTCTTATTTTTGATGCTATCCACATTTTTTGTTGTTGTACAGACAGTACGTACACTTGAAGCAAGTATGGTTAATGCAGGGTAAGTAGAGAAAATGGCATAAAATGAGCAAAATAAAAATTAAATTAAATAATAACATAGTGTGAATAATATATTAAAGAGAGAATTACTAGAATGATGTTGAAATGTTGGGTAATTACTAAAAAAAATTTCAGATCTTTTAGATTTGGGTTTAAGGTATGACAAGTTATACAAAAAAAAATTGATTTTTCATTTATATTACAAGTATCCCATTATAAATTAAATAAATAAGAAATAAAAATAGTATAATAATCTTAATAATAATAAAAATAATAAAAAACCAAATTTTAAAAAAATGTGATTGTAACCGCTAGCATTTGTAATTAGCATTTTTGATTAGTATTTGCAATTAACATTTGTAATTCACATTTAAATTGAATTTATTAGCATTTCGGATTAACATTTGCGTTTGAAATTAATCATAAAAATTTTTAATTTTCTATTTTTGACAAATTATATTTATTTGAATAATGGTAGTTTATATTTTTAATGATGGTATACTTATATTATAAATAATGATAGCAAGACTTATTGAAGAGTTGTGATTTCTTTAAATTTGAAGATAGCCAGTGTTCAGGATGATTTTGTCGAATTGTCTTATATGTGTGCCGTGAACTGGGATGTTTCCTTTTAGATGGAATAGCCGATAAACAGATGGCAGGAGTTCATCTGTTGGTGGACGAAAATTTGCCTCCCCCAGAGGTTCCCATGTATCATCTCAGTGTTCTTATATTATGCGATTGGGAGAAAAGGGATTAAGGCCACTCGCGAGAAAAAGGAAGAGTGTTCCTCCAAACGCCTCTATGATGCCAAAATCATACATGAGTTAACTGAGAGCGATGATTCGAGATATTGGTGTGGGTTTAGGTTAGGAGCTATGTTAAAAGATTGAAACACCCTTCAGCTTGTAAATGTTTCATTGTGTCTAGAAAACAATATGAGTGGGGTTGGATATTTTCTTATGGTTTTTCCTAGACTGTTCTACAATGAGAACGCAGTTGCTTTGGGCTAAAGTGGAAATGCTCATATGCAGTGTCTTCAGTTTACCTGCCCTTTCTGTTCGAGAATATCCTCTCTCTTTATAGTGCGAGGAAATGTGGTGGAATGATTTTCCCCCTTACGTTTCCTATTCACAATTGCATAACTTGTGGTGGTGGTACTTGAATTGATGCATCCCTCGATACCAGCTTACAATCAGCAGTTCCATCCAAACCAATTCCAACCATGAGGTCTAGGCCCATGATAAGGTCATNGCAACAAGACATCAATGAGGCTGTGGAGAGTTTAATTGCCCAACAAGACATTGAAGACTTGGCGGACCAACTTAACCACATGAGCATTTCCAAGGAGAAAGCCCAGCCCAAGACATTTCAATCTGGCCAGATTGAAGACTCAAGTCAAACCGAGCCAAATCAATCAGCACACCAA